>JAUZND010027893.1:0-47748 GCA_034780555.1 Coelogynopora nodosa
CGAGGATCCCGATTAGTGGTGTTCGGTGTTCCAACAAAGCAATTTTCTTGTGTCGATTTTTATGGAGTTCCAACAAAGCCATTTTCATTTATGCATATTAAATATATATAAATTTAATTTTGTACATTTTAATTTTAGATTTAGATGTAGAATAATATAATAATCATAAATTATCAAAAAGTAAAAATCAACAAAAATCAAATAAAGCCATTTTCATTTTGCATGTTGTTTCAAACTAAGCCATTAGTTGGTGACGACGACAATATGATGTTTGGTTTCAATTGCTCAATTTCAATGCTTGCAGCCTCATAGTCTTCTTGACTGTAGAACATGTGTTGAATTCGACTCTCAGTTTGTGTTTGGGTCCATGCAAAAAAGTCATGGGCATCCTGAATAAGCATCTTATTCTGTTTGACTACAATTGGGGTGGTTCATTTCAGCACACCCCCACTTCCATCACAGGGGCCCTTGCCGTGGACTGGCTGACTTCAAAGTAATTCCACCTCACCCTCACTTCAAACATATCCTGGTGCTTCACAACCAATGCAAAAATGTGCTTGTTGTGATATTGCGATTATGGACTGTCAGTCCAATAATAAATTGCTTCCAGGCCCAAAATTGTCTCCTTCAACAATGGTACCAGTTTATGTATTATTGCTAATACAGCAGTTGAGTTATGTTGTGAAACATTTGACATGAAGACAAAACTTTTGTGTTCAATACTTCCTGGAGTGACACAGTAATAAAACACCTGGATGTAGTGTCACTGAGTTGCAGTTCCAATATGCAGATTGAACTTCCTCAACAGATTGGTAGGTAAAATTTTCGGCGAAGTCCATTTGTACAATAGCTTCCCCAGGACGCAATCGTTTTTCAATTCTCGCAGGGCCCTTTGTTGGGCCTCTACCCAATATACATGTTCCTTGAAGAACTGAAAAGCTTTTTGAACAATGTCAATGAATGATGTAATATCCTTTGTCACGGTCAGTACCCTCATCTTTTTTTGCCATCTTGGAGGATTCTTTGCCACTCAGCATATTCGATCTCTGCATGTTGAATAGTAGAAAGCATTGTGGTGAATTGCTGTATGGACATCGTACGGTATACCTCCTCTGGGTTAGGGGACACTTTAATCCCAATGTCCCTAAAAAATCAATAAACATAATGCATGAGAAACTGCACACACCACTAGTAACTGTCTATTAATAGAAATTTAATAACAACGACTTTATTATTCAAAGTAAAAATGGTAATGTATCTGATATATAATGTATCTCATAATTTTTAGATGTAAATTCGTTTTTAGATACTTTTTACAGTGGTATGAGTGATAAAAATCATCTGATATCATTTCGATATTGCCACACTATAAATTCATGCAGACAGAGTAAATGCATGTAGTATTATTTATGCGTAAATCAAGTTTAAAATAGTAATGTATCTGATACAATTTCAACATTTTATGTTCACATGTATATAGTTTATTGAATAACATAAACAGTCATATAAAAATCAATAACCTAATAATTCATATAGATCACTTTAATATATATCGGTTTTCATTGCACTGATACTCATATTTTAGGTGCATGTCCATTTTTAATATAGTAACATATCTGATATAATATTTAGGGACATTACATAAACCTACATATATTGTATACCTGTATATATTTTGTAATACCAATTACTTTTTAAACGTTCCTGGCCATGCCCTTAATATATTAAGAAATGTTCACAGTCTAAAATTATACTTTTCAGTATTATATTTAGCTGCATATACTATACCATTGATTAGGGACATGCTTTTTTTACGCATTTTAGTACGTTTAAGCCCCTTTGAAATAACTTTGGAAGTATTCAGTCAATTTTCAAGCGTTTTTGTTTTGTTTTGTTTTTCACTATTATAAACACAGCTACATCTTAAAATAAATGCATTATGTACCAGAGAACGCACTATTTTATGAAGAACAACCAGGGACAAAAAACACCCTAATAGTTCTTATCTTTGTAGAATTCCCCTATATGATTATAACCCTAATAGCAGTGGCACCAGAGATAGATTCTTGAGCAGCAGACAGTGATATCAGATATAGAGGCTTGAGCAGCAGTGGCACCAGAGGTAGAGACCTGAGCAGCAGTGAGACTTGACCAAGGTTGTAAGTGACTCCTGAATTGTATGAAAAAGTAATGGGTTGGTTTACACTTATCATCATTATCTGGATATTGGTAGATTATGGTTATAAAATGTATAAAAATAAAAATAAATAGCTTACAAACAATGGTCTAATGTCTTCATTCTCTTGCTGTCTTTTTTGAGGTCACTTACAATAGCTTCCACTTTAGGCATCTCTCCTTTTTAGGCATTATTGGCTGAAAGTAAATGCAAACATTATAGTCAATGAATAGGTATATGTACTTAATTATTCAATTTAAATTTATCAATGAAGCACTGTGTAGATGAATATAACTTCTTTATAAAATAAACTTATCTAATTCAACTTAGATTTGTTATTTTCATGTTGCATGTACAATATATAATATCCATGCTTGCTAACAAGTCATGTTTCATATAAATGATTCCTTATTTTAGTACAAATCTATCAAATTAAAATTGCAACAAAATGTAATTTGATATGGCAAAACTAATATCAAACATGAAAAAAGCACTTTTATTACAATTCACATAGGTATATGGAATAACATTGAAAAAAACTCAACAAAATTTAAAGAAGATATACTATTATGTTGATAAAGAAAAAAAATCAGTCTGAAAATCAACAAAGGCACACATTTTATATCCCCAAAAATATATGTATGGGTTATGGGCTCAATGGGAGTCACTATCCCCCTCTCAGTGACCTGGGGGTATATGTATGTTTTAGTATGTATGCTTATAATGTACCTATGTATACAATGTAATTTCAGTATATGTATGTATGCTCATGTATGTTTTAGTAAATATGTTGTGTGGATGTATATTGAAATTCCCTCAAATACATATATATTATTTTTATTACTTCAGGAGTAAATATTATGCCTTTAAAAGGCTCTTTAAAATGTGTATTCAGCTCCAGCCAGACATGTTGAAATTTAGTCAGGAAGTCTGCAAACAGGAAGACATGTTTATGCATGGCATTTGCACAACATATTTTGATGTGTAACTCCTTTATTAGTGGACTAACAGGCCTATTAACCACACAATTGGAATTTTAATTCAAATGATAATTCAACTTTAAAAAAATTGAGCAGAACTCCCAATGTATTCATAAATAAATTGTATAAATGGATACATTTCTACACATCTCCATACATTTACACTCTCTCAGTGATAATTCATTATATGTTTTAATAAGTACATAAAGAATATTAGCATGTATGTAACTTTCTGTTATAGTCAAAATAACATGTGTGGCTACCTAACAGAATTTAGGTATACAATAAGATGAATATAATAATGTAGGTAAAACATATGAGTAACCAAATACACTTACTAATGAAACCCATGCAAACAATATTTCTGGTTGTATCCATGGTTATATTCAAAATGTAATGATTAAAACACATTCAGTAGAAGCAGCTGTCCCTCCCTTCAGAGAAGCCAGCAACACCTAATCAGAACTGAGCAGTGCATCAGAATGAGCAGTAAAGCAGAAATTATAGAAACATAGAAGCAACATGTCTATAATGAGTCATCAAAATTCCACGTGCATGCAATGGTATCTGCTACACTGGAAAATTCCAAAAGCTATTATTAGAATGCTACTGATAAACAGGCAAATTTGGCTATAATATATCTCTCTCCTAATAAAAATACATTTTTTACTCATATATGTGCTATTTTTGTCAAAGGGTATGTACTAATTTACTTTTCTGTTTTCTGATGGCAAAAGTATACTCTCGCCCACCCACTGAAAAGGCTAGGGGGGTGGTCCCCTCAGGCCACCCTATTCCGACATGTCGGCTATAATAAATGAACTTACAATTTTTATAAAATACAAGAAAAAATGTGATGTTTGAAATATCTGGCATTTTTTTAACATTATGATTAATGTAAGCAAAACTAATTAATTAAATTAATAAAGTATATATAAATTAATAAATAAAGCCAGTGTAGATATGCAATTTAAATAAATTAAAAAATAATAAATATAGATCCTTATATTTCGTTCATATTGTTAATTTATTTTATAAACTTGCCTAATGCAAATATAATTAATACTATTGTTTGTTTGATGTTGTATTTAACTTTCAAATAAACTAATAATTTATGGCCAACTTCTTCACAATCACCAAATAGCCATATATTTATAAAATATTTCACATATTATAAATTTCACAATAAAAAAGACAAGTAATATGTATTTTATTTAAATTAATCATTACAGGTATCACTTATTTTCAATTTTTAAAATAAAAAAAATAAAACTTAGAAATTAAATTTGAAACAAAAATAATTTTTTGTTAGGACTAAATATAAAAATTCTATTTATTTTGTTTGAACCAAATATAAATCTATTTTATTAAGTCCTGACCAAATTAAATTTAAGTAACACATAGAAATTATTTTTATTTGATATGTACAAATGTTTATTTGGTCTGGACCAAATTTAAATTATTATTTATTTCTAATCCAGACCAAATAGAAATTTATTTAATAATATTAACCAAATTTAATTTAATTTTTAATTCATCTGTAGCAGATATAAATTGTACATATTTTATTTTATTTAGATAAAATAAATAAGAATTTCAATTTGGTCCAGACCAAATAGAAATTGGTACATATCAATAAAAACAATTTCAATTTGTTATAGACAAATTAAAAATAAAACTTACTTTGATCAGGACTGAATAATGTATACATTTCGTTTAGACAAAATAAAGGGAATTTCTATTTGGTCCGGACCAAATAAATATTATTTTTAAATTTTTATTTTTTATAATAAAAATTATAAGTAATTGATAAATGTAATGATTAATTTTATTAAAATATATATGATTGTTATTTTCTATTGTATATTTTAAATATTTAATTTAGTCTGACTGATTGCTAATTGGTTAAACCAAATATCAATTTCTATTTACTCCAGACAAATTGGTTTGAATTTCTATTTACGCCACAGCATAGATAAAACAAAAACCTAAATACTGCCACTGGTTATGGATATAATCTTATTTTAATTCCACAAACATTATACTGATGCCATGTACCAGGACTAAAATATTATTTCAATTGCAAACAAAAAAAACTTTTAATAAAAACAGATTTCATTTTATTGTGTTTTTCCCCTGGCCTGGTATACTTAACATAACTTTTTTATTAATGTTTATAGAATTAGCATTAGGTTTTATTTATAATCACTTATGTTGAACATCTATAGCATCTATGAACATCTACTATCAACTCATACTATTCCTAGTTAATAAAATATGTAAATTTATTTGCTGATTATGGCTAAGTAATCATATACTATTTCCATTAATTTAAAATAATAAATTTTATAAAATAATTTATTATTTTAAATTTTATAAAATTATGTATATTACATTTAATTAATTAATGTATTCTTATTTAATTATGTTTAAGCCTTACTGTGGATATATACATAGTTTATTAATTGCATGTATTTTGTTATTTAATATAAATAATTCAGATATTTTAAAAATAGTATAATAAAGTTTTATTTATATTTTAACGGCATATACAGATTATAAACTATATAAAAATATAAGGCTTTATATATTTAAGAACATATAATCATTAAACACAATAAAATACTTAGAAACCCATTTTAAATTAAATTAATTAAAAACTTTTTTAACAAAGCTATACAGTTATATATAGTTTATATATATACTGTATGTATTTCTATATGTACTATATTTCTATACTTTTTTTAATAATTAATATTTATTTATTCCTTATATCCTGCTTATAGTAATCAGTTTAATTTTTGACAACTATTTATTAGAATATTTTTAGTTGACACAGTCAGGATTTTTATTCTATGTAACGTAAATTATAATAACTTTAATAATAAAATAAAGAGTTTTGCTTGAAATGAATGTTGTATGCAGAATTTTAAATATAATAGTATTCCTTCCGTTTTTTTAATTTAAACGGTTTTGTTACAATTTATTTAAAATAGTCACATCTATAAATATGTTTTCTACTCTATAATAAAATAATTGACTTGTGTATTACTTCCTATTCTCAAGATAAAAACCAAAAAGATCAGTCATGTCAACACCAGGAAGCCGTATGCGACCACCCTCAACCATCCGTGCACTTCGGCCCACATCAGCCCCTGTTCATATCCCCTCTAAATCGACTCCATCCTCGGGTATACCTTCCCTAATGACTCGTAGTATAACTCGAGATGTTCAGCGCGGGAATCCTAGAACAACCGGCAGTTCCATACCTGTGACGTCATCATCTAATAGCAGCTTTAGTCGTCTTAAACGTCCAAATCGACTGCCACAAGTGCAAAGTTTGAATGAGGCACACGCGGCAGAACACGTACCAGTATGCATGACGGCCAGTACCTATGCACAGCCAACGCAGGACTTTTCACCTCAAGAAATTCACCCTTCAATGGTGCGCTCGATGATGTCCAGAATACCAGATTACAGAATCCCGGCTAATTTCAAGGAGAAATCGCCTACTGGTGTAAAGTCTGTTATTGAGCCAGAAAATACTAAAGACTCTGATGATGCTGAATTGAGTGACTGTGATTCATTAGAGGAACTTGCCAAAGAAGATAAACACTCCTCAGTAACGAACGGAAATTATGACGTGTCCGTAGATAATCATTCACCACGTATCAATGGTAATATTTTATTTTAAAAATTTGGTTATGAAATTTTTAATGGTCACTATGAATCGTTTAACACTTAGAACACAGGACAGGTAACAACCGTCTATATCTATATATACAATATATATATAATTATATTTCCTTTGAATTTAATAACTGTATTTAATTAGTATATGTGCATGTCTCTCTATTTGATAGCCTCCCGAATGGCTGCGCAAATTTGTCGACTTACTACTTTTCTATTGGGTACAACATGCTTGCTATATTAATGCTTAACTGTTTGATATACTTCTCTCAGAACACGTCGGGTCGTTTGCTTACAGAAGTTGTTAAACATTTTGAAATTGTAATAAATGTATTTTACTTGTATCATATGCAGCACCTCTCGTAGTTGAGTTGAATCTGTAGTTTGCTGTCAACTTTGGTTTTCTATATTTCAAAAAATACTAAACTTTTATTTTATCAGATCCGTCCACAACAACTGATTTCAAGCATCAGGAAATACACAAAGTTAACAGTAGATTGCCTTCATCTGAATATCAATCACATAACCTAACTGAGGATTCAAATTCCCATCAACCATCTTCAGTTGATGATGTTACTTTAGAGTAAGAAGTTATCAATTTTTGCTTTCGATATACATTTATTTGTACTTTTTTATGTTCTCTGTCACTTGTGCTATTTTTATCTTTTAAAAGATATTATATAATTTTGTCGTATAAAAATTATTTGAAATGTTAATATGGATTTGTATTTAATAATAATTTAATTATGTTTTGTCAATGTATTGTTAATTACATTTAAAATAGTGTTAAATTTAAAAAATTAAAAAATATTCTTACCATTACATGCACATAGGTTCCAGTCATCACAATCAATTTCATAGAATATCACTAATTAGTTATTATCTGATATTATTATATATTAAGTTATTGGTTATTTATTAATCTTAACTGTTAACTATATTCATTGTTATGAATAAATTATATGTATAAAATTGGGAGAAGTATACTTTATTAAGTTTCTCCATATTCTATTTGATAGCAGTGTATCCGTTATTTATTTAGCGAGTACAATTTTTTGCAATATCCACCATTTTAATTAATAGTCATATAACTATTTCTACATGATCAGCTAGTTCTGGTTCTCGTCTCGTTAAATCGTACTGACCAAAAGAAATCAATATGATCCATAAAACTGTTTTATATCTATAATATATATATATGATATAATTGTAACAATAGCCTTCTTACTTCTTGTATGGCATATATATTATATTATAACCGTGTGTAGTATAGGAGGCCTTATACCGCATTTTTTGCAGAGTTATGACGAACAGCTGTGAACAGATAGGGTAATATAGGGGCCTACTATATTGTAGATATGCAATGCTTATTATACTTTATCCTGGAATACCTTGTATAATATGTCAGCAACTTTCCTGATTAAACCTTGTATACAAAATAGCTATGTGTCAACGTTTTAAATGCACATCGTCTATGCTTGCATATTTGAACTCATTTATAGATTTTATTAGTTCTTCATATTTTCGATAATGCAACTATTACACATGGTTAATTAATAACAAATTATTTAGTTTTATAATAAAGTTTATATTATTATATATTACAAACTTTGATGGTAACGTCTCCATTAAAGCACTCAAAATCCTGTATTACTTGGAGGCATAGAATTAGTTACTACACTTTCTCACCGAATAACACAATTTTCGTTACACTAAAACATCAAAAACATTTTGCATAGAAATTAATTTAATAATAAAATCGTTCGTTTGAAACAAATTTTTAATAATTTTAATGAATTGATGATTGATGTAAGAGAACCTTCATAAAATGAATTGAATCAAAATATTTTTTTATTCTTATTGTTATGTTAGCACGTGTACTGTACTAGCACACGTGTATTAGCACGAGTACTGAGTCATTATAATATATCACTGATAGAAAATATTTTGTTTTCGAAATGTGTTCTCGTTGTAATTGTTCTTATATATAAGGAAGTAGTGTCGACACTCACCTGCATATTTTCTCATATATAATGTTCGTCATTCCAGCCACATAAATATAAAAATGTATTTTATTTTAAAAGTTAGTAAGCTACTATTAACATTTTGCTGTTTTGCTATTTGCTTTTTAAAATGATCATTCGAGGTGGAATAAATTATATGTCTAATTAGCATTAATTTGATACATAAAAGAAATCCGCACCAAGTCTCTAACAAAGTATTAACCTATAATATAAATATATCCAGAGTACCTACAGCGATTATTTTCAAGGTAATCTGAAGTTGCAATATTACATCATCCAACAAATCATCTATTCATAAGTATTGACTATTTATTGACCTTCATAATATTTGTTTTCTATACTTTATGCATAGGCCTATATATATATATATATACCATATATATGACGATAGTTGAGTTAACTCTAAATAACTTAAATTTAAGTGAAAACGGAGATTTTAATATATGTATATTGACGTTATACTAGAGAAAATTTATCTGGTGACATGAGATTGCCTTGGAAAATTATTTTTAGGTGCTATTTATAGTAAAGGGCAGTGCAATATTCTACACTAGCCTATAAGGTATCGTCTACGTTTTACCTCAATTATTTTTTACTTGTTTGACCTATTGGTAGGGTGGTTGAGTGTACTTAAAATCCAAGTTTACATATAAGTATACTTGTATTTGAAAAACTTGGTAAAATGACTTGAATCTCAACAGTATGTATGTGTTTTTTTTATTTATAAAATATTATCAATTTTAATAGTATAGTAATAAAAAGCACTAACAATTTTTTTTTTAATATATTGTGGAATTTATTACAAACATTCCAATAATTACATTCACATAACTTCATACTTTCAAAATTTATCTCTCTATATATATATATTTACCTACCTTAAACTTAAATTTTTTTGTTAAAATATTATTGAATTATATTCGAATATACTTGAATTTTTTCCATTACAAAACGCGGCCACTTTTTATTGGCGTCATATATAGATCATATTTTCTAATTTCAATGTTAACGCTCAAATAGAAAAATATACTCTATAATCTATTTGACTAATTTTAATTATTTGCGAGTAAATCACAATGCATCATTGTTACCACCTGTGATCTTGAAAAATCTATATTCCAATGTTTTCAACTCTTTATGGTATAATATTCAACTGAAAATACTGTATTGAACTGTATCACAATAGTTTATGCTTCAATTTTCCGTAGATTCAATTAAAGGTTGACTGAGCTTGTCTCTATGCAATTGATCTCATCTATATCTTTTGAGATACACACTGTATCAGTTCATCACTTTTAACTGCAGCTGCTCCTCAACCGATCACCAAATGGAGACGATCAGTGAGAACAGTGGTGGCGGGGAGGAGGCCGACGCCCTCAAGAGTGATGTCATGGATCTCGATGCAGAGGAGCTGCCAGATATCATGTCATCCAGTAAGATGGACATGTCGGTGGAAAAGGAATCGAAATCAGTCTGTCGAGGTGGGTTCTGATTAAAATAGCCTTACTATGTATGATAAGAAGCATAACAATTCTGCTTTTGTTTCTCCAGGAATCTTTCTGTTTAAACTCACCAGTGACTCTTTTGAGTACGAATTTCATATATACTGCAATTTAAGATTTGTAATGCCAGTGTATTGACTATAAGCCAATAGTATCATATGAGGAGTCTTTGGAAACAACCTTGACCTTATTTAAACCATTTTTCTGAATGGGGGGAGTTTCGGAGGGAGGGAAGTTTCGGAGTCACAATGAGTTATAGGCTTAGGAGGCCCGGACCGATGAGTCATGTTACTATTTTTAGACCGATAAGTCATGTTACTATTTGTAGATGGGTTGGAAAGAATCCTCATATGCTACTGCCTACACTGATATAATTGTTACATTAAATAAAGAAATAAACATAGTTATATTTTGCTGCTTAGTTGTATGCTATCTGTGTAGATTCAAATACGTTGGCTGCAATTAGGTGATCGTATAATGTTTAATATTGAATAATTTTTATTTTGTTTAATAATTGAAATGAACAGTAACACTAATAAATGTAGCTGGTAGTTTTTGTAGTTGCTAAATGCATTTTGGTGTGTCTTCATTATAAAGTCTATTAATTTCGTAATTTTTTTAACTTTATTTATCTAAATTTAGTTATGGACAAGTAAGCTGACATTAGCTTCGAAATATAATATATTGTATTTAAAAATATATTTTATTTCATTAAAAAAAAATTTACAGAACACACAGATTTCACCTTAGTATGGATTACATTTCAACTGATATTTTTAGTTACAAGTTGATTCATTTTTCTAAAAATTAGTAAACGATTGTATTTTGATTTAATCCAACCAATATACGTTTATGTGAATTTACGTATATTTCAAATGTAAGAACAAATTTGCAATTTTAAAATAAGGGCAAGGACAACATCTATTTTTTACCCACAGTTCAAATCAATTGTTTAGTAAAAACCTACCTCGGGATAACCTGCTTCTTTCTTTTTATTTTCGTAGTTAACATATTTACAGTGAGCAAACTAATTAGCTCACATTATATATTGTGAATCATTTAGCTATTAAAGGTTTATGTTTTCTTTCTTCAATGAATTTATTTTGTTATAGGAATTCTAGATGGATGTAGCCATGAGTGCAGACCATAGGATTAGAACAAGGCCAGGCCCCTTGAAGTTAAAATATAGTTATTGCACGGAACCCATTATCCTTCACTAGACCTATCCGGCAACTTTTGTTTGAGTATATGTAATTATTTTCTATAGCCTACCTGTATAGTTAAACTTTATACACAATTCTTATACCTGCATGATTTACCTGAATAATAGTCGGCTTACCACGTACACGATGTAATACAAGGGTATCTGAAGGTAAACATTTATATTTGAAGGTAAACAATGGATTCTAGAACAATTTCTTCATATTTCTATAAATGAGCATATATTTTGAGATTTGAAAAGGTTTTATTTACTTTTTGTTCGGTATGGGCTATGACACAAGTAGTAGGTGTTATAATTGTTGCAATAGTTTTAATCCCATTGTGATTGAGATTATTTTATCTAGCTCATAAAACATAGAAAACCAAAATTTAGATCTTGATAGAAATCCATGACTTTGCAAGACTAATAAAATATTAGCAATATATTTATTCGAAATCAAGATTTGTTGAATTTCTTAATAAAAGCATTTATTTCTTGTAAAAATTCTTTTAAATTTCTCGGAAGACTTACTCGACAACAAATTTAGTAAAAATCCAAAGTTTTGCAACAACGGGTGAGTATTCACAGCACCACATGGGTACGTGTAAGAACCACTATCGACTCTCGTCTCCCAACAGCCGACCCGTGTCTACGCCAGAAGGCGGCACCCAGTAGCTCCCCTCGACGCGGTAGTCTGACCTCCTCGCAGCACTCCTCCTGTTCCACGGCCGCTACAGGAGGCGGAGGGGGGGACCCCAGCAAAAAGCGGCCCCGCTCCCCCACCCCCTCCTCCAAGCCGGAGAGCACGCCGCCCAAGCGATCCTTGAAACAGACCGGATCACTCGGCAAGAAGAAGGAGTTAGAGACTGCCACTTCTGCTGCTGGACAAAAAAGGTGACCGTTTTCTTTTAATTGTCGTGACAGTTTTCCGTTTGTAATTATGTTCAACTATTGCCAGTTATCGGTTTAGAAGTTGGGTGCAACGATAATAAAAAGGTTTACATTTAATACACAAAAAGCGGGCATTGACTTCGTATTAGATACATTATGGAGCCGAGCCGAGAATATTATTCAAATTAAGAAAACTTATTGTAAACTGACATATGCCACAAGAATCATACACTCCATATCTAGAAAACATCGACAATTAAATGTTATGTACAGTATATATAAGCATCGCTCGGCAGATATAGTATGTTAGTATGGTCAAGTAGCACAGTCTATAGTATAATTGGAAAGAGCTAGATATAACAATAATATTACACCGCTTTTAGATGCTGCAAAATAACGATTCGACAGGCGTCAAATCACGATCGATGGTACCCTTAAATTGCCGTTTTTTTTAATGAAAACGAGGTGTACTAATATTATATTATGTTATATATGTTATGTTATGTCGCTGTATACTTGTTCGTATCCATTATTCAGTCATGTTTGAATCATGCCACTCATCTTCTCTCTTTGATAAGTATGGATGGATTTTGATCATGACTACGTTTTATGCAAGTTTATTTATTTTTGAGTACTCAGAAGATTTGCACCTTTTGCTATATTATGTTCAGGTAGTATTCAACAGGTTTGGGGTGTGATCTGCTGAAGTGTCCTAAAAGGGATATGAGTCTATGTCCGGATGATTATAATATACTTTAGTTTATATATTTCTGAAAAGTTCCATTTATGTTGACTTCGTTTTTATAATTTTTATATACTGTTTGTATCCCACTTTAAGTTAATACCGCGGAGTGTTGGTTTTAATTGGATGCATCGATTTATGTTCAATCGCTAATTGTTTTTAAATCGTCAGAAACCGTATGTTATAGGTTTTATTTCTTATATATACCATGATATATTTTATATGAATTACATAACATTTTAGATTAACATTCTTCAATTCATTGTCACATAATTCTCTCGTATAGGCCCTAGTCTGATATCAGAAGTCACTGAACTTTTTTTTCTTTTTTTTCAGAGAGAAAGATTAAATTTGTCTAAATCCATACGCGCTATGTAATAAGGCGCCTACATACTTTATAATCTTCACAATCTATTTTACTATACATACATATATATTATTAAATATATATATTGTGCTGGTGTGTAAGTTTATTTATGAAATGTTTTGATTTTGGATAATACCACCAGGGTTAATTTAAGTGAACAACTTATAATGATAATAAAAGATAATAAAAATTACATAAGTTAGCACTTGTGATGCAGTTCAAAATCAAAACTTTTTATTAATGCTTCTATGTTGATATTATTCTACTCTGTTAAAAGGCTCTTCTATATGTAGAGGTTCTGTATAAAGCAAATGTGGAGTTCTTTAAATTCGGTTTGTAACATTAGTAAGGACCTAACAACAACTGCGCATTGAGCGAATCATGACTTTATGATTTATGAATTTTTCTACGAATAAAAGACACATATTTCAATCCATTTTCTTATATTTATGTGAAAAATGTTCAAGAGCGCCGGTAGGTCTTCTACAATAGCCTACTCTGTCTTATTAACACCAATCACTGCACCACGTACGTACAGCAGCATCACACGCAAAGCTTCGACCAGCAAGCCAAGCGGCCCCCTCGCACCCGGCACCAAGTCCCACCCGGCCTCGTTGACCTCAAGCACTGCCACTACCGCCGCATCACACCGCGCCACAACCCCTGGCGGTAGGCCTGCAGCTCCGCGTACCACCACCGGTACCCCCGGCAAGACAGCTGCCCCACTAACCAGGCCCGCACCCAAGGCCACACAACCTCCTCCGAGTAGGATCACCAAAGCAACCGCTTCCGCCGCCTCTGGCAGGACAGGACTGGCCTCCGCTGCCGGAGGGAAGGCCGCACGTGACCCGGTTGCTAGGAAACCGTCAATTACAGCGGCTGCTACTACTGAAAATGGCTCGGTTAACCGGCCTGGCTCGTTGAGTCAATCGAGGGGTGAGCACCATCATCCTGGGACCAGGATAGTATGTAGAGATGAACTCTGTGTTGTAAAGATTGGTCCCTCTGAAAATTGCTACATTTTTGCAAAAAATATATATTATAGAGGAAGTTAATAGTCCTGGATTGCTGCAAATTCAGGATTTTATCGTGCTGTATTTATTTATGCAAAATCATTTTTTTAATTTCCTGGTGTTATAACATCCTAGTTAGAACTCGTTTTAATCAATCTAGCATTAACAATGTCAACAATAGTAAATGAAATCGACGCAAATGTAACACAGCTGGTAGTATTCTATATTTAGAAACAAACATAATCATTATTTAACAAAATCGAAAGTTTAACAAAAGGCAGAAATTTTCTAAATTGAAATGTTATTTATTGTATTAACTGCAATAATTATCTTACTAAATATTATTTACATCGGTGAAACTAAAAAATTATTTTACGTTTGAACTCTCATATATTTTATAAAAATTAAACTTATTTAAATTATATAAAAAATATATAGCCTATATTTATAACGCAGCTATCCAATTTGGGCCATAATCATAATACTAATAATTGTAACGTTACAATCCTCAAATAGGACCATTTGAGCCATTATGTTTGAGAATTTCACTCTTTTTGACAGAATCAACTGACATTACAGTATATTCCTCCATGATATGGAACATTTACTGGGAAGTGTTCTAAACATGAGACATCTAAACATGATATTGTTTGATATCTACTTGAAAAGACGTTCACTCATAGAAAAATGCGGGATGGTGATCCTCATATCCATTAGTTTTGTTTTGTTATCATAATTACTCATATAAGAAAAATATATATTATTTTGTTAGTTATTTGACAGTTTACATATTCCTGTTTTAGGTTATTTTGTTTTTATAATTTAATTATTTTCAGTGGTATTTTAAAAGTTTTGATATAATGCTTTCGTAAGGTTATTTTAATCTAAAGGAAATATTTTAGAGTATAAGAATTGAATATAAATTAAGCATAAAAAACTAATATATTAAATATTATTAATAATATATTATTAGATATATTAAAACTAATACTTTGAGTATAATACCATGTAGGGCATGTAGTATATAGGCCCTACTATCTAGCGCATTTAAGAAAACAAAATTGTAGCACATTATAACTATGTAGTTCATTGAATTCAATATTTTGTACAAAATTCGAATACATTTTAAAATTATTTGTGACACATTTTAATTATTTTAATTATACTTCCTTGTCGGCATTTACCAACCTTTCATAGTAGACCTATGCCGTTTAAAATATTCATAGTGTATCAGTGATAGTTGTATTTTGTAAATTACGAATCTGATAATTGCGAAATATAAATACAAAATATACTGAACAATATTAGGTACTTATATGGTTCTCAACAATGTTAGCTATCGTTGAATTTTTTTTTAAGTATTTAAGGGCAGTATATAACATTTTGCAATTGTTTAAAAATCGTCTATTACCTAACTGTAAAGAAATTGTCAATCTAATAGTCTCGGTGGAATTTTTTTAGAACAACTCCCTTTTTGCAAATGGTTACCAAAAAAGCATCTACCTACTAATAAATATGTCTAAAATAACCCCCACTAATTCATTGGGGATCAAAAATTTACATTCAACTCGATCGTAACAACTTCATGCTTTGCGCCAATGTGTGTACATCGGTATATAGCCATATATTGTAATATATTTCATTCACTGATATTTGACTTTTACTCGATTCATCTCTTTTTTTCTCTTTTTTTTAGTATCTAGCTTTCAAATTGCGTTACTCTTCAAAAGTAACAATCAAAAGTTTTCAATCAGAAAAATATCATTCCGGAAAGCACCGATTCAAATTTTAAAAAAATCTATGTAGAGTAAAACATGGTAGATTAGTAGGAAGTAAATTAATGTCAAGTATAATTTCATTTATATTCTTATGGCATAGGTAGGCTAATAAAGTGTGATGTATACGAGCGTTGATAGCTCTACTTTGCAATAAAATAAATCAATGCAAGATCATAAACATGATGAATTGAATGCATGTGATTTTTTGTTCTGTCATAATTTTTTCTATGTCTTCGACAAAATACACAATTTGTAACCCCTATAATTTTGTTGATATAATATTACTAACGTACTATTTATAATATCACCAATAATTAAATGGTCATAACAAACATAGGCGTTGTCATCACTTAAAATAACAAGTTGTTGCTATGGTAACCCAAATAGTTATGTATACGCCACCCAGTTAGTGGATTCGTACTAATATCTGATGATAAAGTCGATCTCTACTCCATCACTCATAATCTCTCTCTCTCCCTGCAACGCATCCCTGTATTGCCTTCTGTTTTTCCCGTTTCTCGGCGCGCAAATTTATTCCTAACATTCTCTCCTGCCTCGTGACTCTATCGATTGTTCGCGGAGCTGGAAACCGGTCGATATAGCGCAGAACTCCGACCGCTAGTCTCCACTCTCCTCTCGAAGAAGTGATGAAGAAGAGAAGCGTGCAAGTAATAGCGCCATCCTAGCTGGGTCAGGATCTCCCAGGAAAATATAACTTGAACCGTTGGCTAATGCTAATGATCCTAAATTTTCCGATGGAATGTTATGGCTCTCAATTTATTCCATGTGATTATATATAACTGGCTATAGTCGCGTATCAATCGTTGGGACTAAGCGTCGATGCTTATGCGCTGGCTGGATTATAACATATCTCTCGGTTGCCCCTTGATACCACACGATAATCAATCTAGGCGCGACAATGTGTTCACATTTTCTCCCAGCATGTCGTCCCCGCCCGCTGATAAACATAGCGTGTATGTGTTGCTTGTTGTTGTGCGTAGCGTAGCCTTGGAATTGGTAGATATCGGAATATATAATCTTTATCTTTCTGGTATAAATATGCCATGTTTACACTAAAGCATGTTTAATTGACATATAAAAGATAAGCTGATAAATCCCACGATGTGTAGCATAAATATAATGTGTGGAAATAATGCAAATGTGGTGTTGTTTGTAATAAACAAAAAGCGAAAACATTATGGAATTCTTGGTGAGATTGATACATGAATACAACATTTCTTAAATATATTTCATGAAGTTATTGATTGCGTAGACCTATATCTGTCCGTAAGCCAAGCATACTCTGATTCTTTCCATCTAACACAGTTATATTAAATATTGGTAGATAGGAGGTACGCAATATAAATGATCACTTCAAACTTTTATAGTCAAGGTAGGAGACAGAAAAAATCTGTCCTTGGAAAAATATCTTACAATCTTATCTAGAAGGAGCCGATCCATGACTGAGGTGGGCGAGGGACATGGGCCCCCCTAAGGGTTATGTTGGCGCCCTTTTGTCTAGTACTACGCCTCAATAAATATATATTATTCATATATTAAAGAGATGTTAATGTAACCTTTATTACTGGTCAGTAGTTTCGGAGGTATCTTTCTAATCTAGCCAACTTTATTGTAACTTTTTTATGTAAATAACTTTCTGAAAATTACGATTGATATTTCTAAAACATGTAGGCATTCTAATAAATATTTTTTTAATTTTGTACTACATTTTTTATAGGTGGCTTTATATAACTAATGGTGTGTTTTTATTGTTCTAAGTCATTGTAAATCATATATTAATTTAATATAAAATGTTTACTGCCTAAGTCTACATATGTAAGCTATCATCTATTAAATATATTTAATATTGTTTATTTCCAAAGTTGTATTTGATTCAAAATCCATCTAAGTTGAACCAGAAATCTCCTTTTCACACCATGTGTAGATCGCGGCAAACCCACAGCATCACCGTCCAGTTCGGAGAGCAAGAGCCGAGAGTCCGTGCTGATATCAGAGGTAGGCATAGTAGATAGGGTATACGTTAGGCTGGCTGGATAAGTAAGTGACGTACCACCACCAGCAGCTACTGTATTTGTAGGATTGTGGCTGATCCAGTTGATGTTTTATTGACTTGTCAAGGTGAAAGGCCGGCCAGTTATTGTGTGAAAATCGTTGTGTAATTAATTTGATGTAGGCTACTACCGTTGGTCCGTTGGACAATGACAATTGTATGGTGGAGTTTATTTGGATGCAAGTTTTAGTAGATAATTTTTACTTTATTGTTTGTTAGTAATGTAGCGTGATGACTTATGCAAATATAACGTGGATTAACAATTTTACTTTGCTGTTCTGTTTTGGATATGTATAGTTACTATTTAATTATGAATAGACCTGTCACTTCACTGGCGGAGCGTTTTATCTTGATATTCTATGTTCTCTTGCCTCTTGTTCTTTTGACTTTTGCCTTTTTTGATTAGTCAAAAAGGCGCTGTTATTTTCAAATTAAAAATGGCAGCGTTTATTTTTTAAAGTAAATTTATTTATTTATTGTTTTCTTATTTTCACTATCATGTGAAATTCGAGAATGTGACATAAAGTATATTATATAAGTCTGATACATAGGCGTTATTTCAATTTTATTTTATATATTTTAAACTTTATCACGTTTTCTGAATTTAACAACTTTCAGAGATGAATGAAGTTGATGACGAGCTAACTTATTAATCATGCAAGTTACGCGTATATTATATTTAATTTATTCTTCGTAGTATGATAGGGGGGTTCGGGAGTTCGAATCCCTCCTAAACGGACAAGAAAAGAAAGTTCCCTTTAAGATCAGTTTTTTTAAAATTTTGATCCGCTCCGCTTTATAATTCCTGGATCCGCTTATGTATAGTATACTGTTGGTAAACATAAAATGCAATAAATTAAACCGACCTAAAATGAAGCGACGTAAAATGTCTATACTCGTAAAATCTAAAATGCTCACTCATTCTAGCTATACTATACTATCATGTGCATATATTCCGCCATCTATTCCAATTAAAATGGTGCTTTTAAACTACGAGGATTTATTTTACATTCAGATATTTCTACAATATGTAAATGAGTAAATAAATGTTTTACAGAGTTTTCAATGTGTAACATTCGTACACAATTCCGTATCAAAATTATAATTACATATTACAATAGTGTACAATTATTTTTGATAGTTGTTCTAGATGTTCTGATGCTTTCATAATTATTAAAGTCTGTTATTGTATATTTAATTATTATCAGTATCTACTAAATGAAAAACTAATTTGATAAATATGTATTGCATATAGTACGATCATAGTTGGGATTAAAAAACTGTAAAATTAACGATCAATAAAGTGTACAGAACAGCTTTTTAAAATTACATTATAATATTTTAATATATAACAATACAAGTTCGGCCATTTTGCCTTTTAGTAATTTATTAATAACCTTTTACTATATTTTAAGAATCTTCCATTTCTTTATTCCTACTTTGTTTTTTGTTTATCTGTCGGTTTTTGTTTATTTATTTATAAAATATATATATTTCTATAAAAAAAAATTTCTGCAACAGCTGTTTGTATGTTTTTATTTGTGTCCTATTTTGTCTATAATTTGACAGATTAGATAACTGTTTACATATTTTCATCACCATTTTTCTCTGGTCATCACCATATATCTGTGTGTCCGCCACTTATTTATGCCTCCATCGCTAGTTTATACACCATCTCGGTCACTAATTATCAATTTTCGTACATAGTTGAGTGTGTCTGTCTCCCCAACATCTTCCCTCCCTCCACAAAACATCAGTCCCACGGCTCAGTCCGGCGTTCCTCCCTCCACTCCGCTTCATCGTCCATCACCAAAACCACCAACGGCCCCACCAATTCTCGGAGTCAGCGTGCCAGAGCGGGAAGTCTTGCCAGTGTGTCTCCGGCGTCTTCGGTTGCCTCCAAGAAGTCCACGGTATCCAAGCAGTCCACTGGACGTCGTCCCAGCAACCAAGATATGCCGCTAAGTGAGTATTTAAAATATACATTAATATTAAGGGCTGCTTTAACTGGTGGTGTGCAAATTATTCCCTTATATTAACTAGATAAAACTGACTTTAAAAAAATATTAAATTTTTGTTTTGAGGTTTGTAATGATGTTAGATTGAAAACATTTTACTTTTTTTTGGTAACTTAATTCCATGCACGATTATTCAATACTTTCATTATAGGTCAGTTGCATTATTTTGTCTCTATTTCTATAACAAAAAACTTGCATATATTATACATCTTTTTAAAAGAAAGTTTATTTATGTTTTTTATAAGCAGGCTTTGACTATAGTTTGATGTTTAAATGTAGCACAAAAATAGTCACTTAATATAAGTTGATATATCTACAATACTATGCAAGATGCCTTTGCTATGTTTGATTTACAATAATAATCCATATTCTTATTTAAGTCATATTTAATATCACAAATTTCAAATTCAGAAGCTTTTCTATTGTATTAAGGTTTGATTTAATTAAAAACCATTTGACCTCATTACAATATAATTAATTCTACTGATTATATAGTATACGGATGAAAAGAAGAAGCGAACGAGTTTTTTGGTATATATAGTGATGCACGACATCCGCATTTCATACCAATTCTTTGACACAATATTCAAATTTACTAAAATCATTAGTGCTGTTATGTAAGTGCATATAGTAGTGAAATCTAGAAATATTTCCGTTACATAGGTATCTATAATTTAATCAGAATTTTTTTCAAAAAATATTTATGTAACTTACAATCTTATAACTTGCTGCAAATAAGTAACACGTTTTTATGTCACAATTTCTTATAGCTAACTTTTTATATTTAAAATAAAGAAGAGACGAATTACACTGTTTTAAAATGTGATTTGATTTTAGCCCTTTTAATTTCAGTTGTATATTTGATTTATTTTAATTAAAGCATTAATTACAAATATTCAATTGAATCTAAAAGTTGTCATATAAGGAGTTAGAATATTTGTTAAAATAAATTATCAGTCTTTTTTTGGGATACATTGGTTAAAAATCGGTTTCTTTATGTCTTTAGTTAAACTGCATTCTAGTTAAATTTAGTTCACTTGCGTTTTAAATTCTAACGAAGTCTCTTTTATCACAATAGTTGATTACAGACATTGTCTTCCATACTAATACTTATAGAACTGCCACTATATAGGAATTAATTAGAAGAAGCATAAACGTTTTTGGTCATATTTTGTTTTTTATTGTCTTCTTTTTAGATAATTATTGCTTAGAATGTATTGATTCATTTATTTTATGTTCACAACAAAATATACAATTCGTCTTTGTTATATTGAACTTAGCTCATAAAGTTCAAAGTGTGCCTTTTTGGAAAATAAATTCTAGTTTTTGTGTTCTTTACGATACGTTATGTGCATTGGAACTATAATATAAATAATACACACCTATGATTAACTGAAAATTTAGCATTTACCTTGTATATTTCGATAATATATGTTTGTCCTTTTTATATTTTAACAATTTGCAAAATTTTAATAACCTCAATTTATAGTTTTCTAGCACTATTTAGTAAGTAACGCAACTTTTGCATTATGCGTAATATGATCAATTCAAAACCACATTTTCATTTCTCCTTCGTTTATAATTGAATTAATGCAAAAAAATATTTAATTAAAATTAAATATGAAACAAAAACATGTTTAGGTTATCTGCAGCGTATTAACAATGTGTCAATGCGACTACCTGGCTACTTGTTTCTATATAATATAAACTAGAAAAATAGTGTCAATAATAGAGTAATTATCGTACTTATTTTTTAGATATGAAACAGTTATTGATAAAAACTTAATAACAATGGTAATAAAAAATAAATTAAAATTAATAGCAATGGTATTAAAAAAATTATTATTAATGAATTAATTAGTATTTAATATTATTATATTATTTAACTTAATCTTTTCATCTACGACGGATGACAACAAATTATAAGTTTTAATTATTTTTAATGCAATCAATCGTGATTCAACATTGATAGAGATCTTTAAACGTATAAAACTTGTAAAATATTCAGATGAGTCATCACTTGATAAACACATTGTGTAATAATTAAATAAAAAGTAGAAACTTTCCTTAACATGTTATATTTATCAGTCTTAGAAAATTGATTTTTGAGTTAGATTCAGACTCATGAGGAGTATCTCTACAAACAATTATAAATCTATCAGGTTTTTCTTCTTGTGGAGACAGGAAGCTAATATTGGTTGATGAGTTGAGCAGCAGTAAATCAATAATTCTAAAGTGCAGACTTTCTCTCTAACTGGAATTAAATACCATCGTAATTGGGCTCTCTCCTTAAGATTTGACTATAAAGTTTGTGGAGTAATGAAGGATGCAGTTGTCCCTATTTATTTTAAAATTAATTATATTAAATATATTTATAAATAAAGTATTCGAACTTCTCTCATAGGCGTTATTCTCACTTAAAATGAATATGATAATAAAAATAGTTGACCAAAACCAATTCGCAGTCTTTGCTTAGCTTCGTTTTTTTGTGAAAACGTTAAAATTGTCTGGGGTTATACTTACTTTACATTTTTCCAAAATTTCAACTGCTCTTTAATTTAATATTGTGTAATCAGTGTAATTTTACATTCTTTGTCTATACCTGGAGTTACTTAATATAAGATGTAGAACAGTTTTATACTTCATTAATATTCCAAATATCATCTTCCAAGCATCATATCGTGACGTTTAGTATACACGAAGTCTCACTGTGTTCTCAGTGCACTTTCACACTGCAGGCAATATTAATTAAAGAAGAAAGGAACTGCTTTTACTCACAAAAGGTTTTTGATGATTTAAGGCTCCAAACTGCAGTACTGTCGTGTATGACTGGTATGACCGAGTAACAAAAGAATAAGACGTAACCACTCTACCGTGTATTCTACATAATTTATTTATAAGTTAACAACTAGGTCATATTTAATAATTATTTTTCATCTCTATGGAAAAAAAACGTTCAGTACATTTATTTTAAAGTTGACTGTAGTCAATTTAGAATAGCGTTTTTTATAGTGGACTTTGAGTCACTCAAATAATATGAATTATTATTGTTTCCTCTTAAGACAGACGGGTGTCTGTTAACTTCTGAATTGTTGTCATTTCTTTCTTGACGGGTCGTATTTTCTCATCCACCACTGAATCTAAATATTATCTTAAATCTTACCACTATAGTGTCGCTTAAAACACATTTCCTGTCCCTCATGAAGTGAGTTTTTAAGAAATAGAAGAATGCTTTTCACACTTCAGGTCACCTGATAATTATTTTTTATTTGAATATAGTTCAGAAATTATTTTAATGTGAGATTTGGATTTAGACACTTGAATACTTTTATTTATCACTTCTTATTTATTTATAAAAATGATGTATTACTATATTCTTATTGTTAACTAAAGTATGTGTGCATTAAGATGTTAAATGTTTTCTATAAAAAAATGTTTAATGGTGCTAAATTGTATCTATTCGATTGTACTTTGTGGAGTGAAGTAACCAAAATAATTTCATAATCAACTATAACCTTAAATAGAATTATAAACAATTCGTTACTATTTTAGAAATATTAAAACTCCGTTTGTTAAATACACATAAGGGAATATTTTTCAAAGTATAAACAATTTGTTCTCTATGATAATAGTAGCCATAAGTACAGATTTTGTAACATTATATTTTAACAAATGTGACCAACAATATAATCTACAATTATTTACAATTATTAGAACTTTAAGAGTAAAATGGTTTACAAAATTAAATACCATTATATTTTTTGTATAATTTGTGAAGGAGCTTGTACATAATTTGTTGGAGTGTAAAAATTATCTAATTCTTTAAATTTCCAGATTATAAAGATACTATATAGAATAAAACTTCACAAATCCATATTACTGTAGTGTTATTTTTGTTATTATAAAGATATCATAAATATCAGCTAGATACTTGATTTCGCACCAAAAGACGTTGTAGTTGATTTCCTTCAAATCAATAAATTTATCCAACTCATTTTCATTTGACATTTTTCTGCCATGCAATCATGTCATGTCAAATAATCCTGTCGTAAACCACGAATCAGTTTACCTTTTCATCTCTAATGTAGTTTGTTTGATCAAACTGTCTGTCTTTTCCCCTGTTATGTAAGCATGGCATTGAATTCACACAGCCTGATATGGCTACAGGCCTATATATGCAAAATCTTACGGAGAAAATTAACTGCCATTCTCTCTAGACAGGTTAACTTTTCTCTCGCTTTAGTTAATTATTTCGATAAAATTACAGAGAACATAAACATCTACGCGTACCCTACATGCACTATTAGCTCGCAATGTTTATCTCAGATATTCTGACACTCTTTTCTTGATTTAGATACAAGTGCATTACATACAAACTCTTAGTTTTTAAAATTATATGGTGTTTTCCGCGCGATTTGTACTATCAACACTATTTATCATCGCGTTTTGTATACATATTATCGTAATTAAGAATTTAAACACACATTCCTTGACAGTGTCTTTACTTATAGTTATTAAAATAAACTAACGCACAATTTCCGACAACACATACTGTACATACAGCTACAAGGCAACCTTGTACCTAAAAGTAACATGTTCATGCCTCTAATAAATCCCCTCACTATATATAAACTGAGTGATTTTAGAAATATTTCTCAGTATGATACTCAATAATTTAAAAATTAGTCTATTTTGAAATATTTCCAAGTTAAATTCTAACGCTCGACCGCAGTATAGTAATAGATTATTTTCTTCGGCTGGTCGGGTTGATACAGCCTATATATATATATATTAACCCCACCACAAAGTTGTTAACGCCATAGCCATTCTCCTACTCCTCCTCCTCTCGTCCAGGTCCCACACCCCCCACGCTGTTGCCGGACCTGACCCAGCAGCTCGACTCGCAACGCCTCCAACTCACCCAGCAAGAGAGTCGTCTCTCCGAGCTGGCCACCCTCGCCTCCGCCCAGTCCTCGCAGTTGACGGCGGCCCAGCAGCAGCTCTCAAGCGCCGTCCACGGGTTCGACGTGATGGCTGTGGTGTGTGGCCAGCTGGAGGACAAGTTGCGAGAGGATGAGAAGGGCCAGCTGACCCGGGAGTTGAGGGAGACGCGAGCACGACTGGTTGAGTTGGAGGAGATTCTGAGTAGGTTAAGAGAGAGCGGGGGGCGGGGTTATTTTTAGTGATAATTCATTCCTCGAAGTTTGTAATTTCCCCCCTAAAAAAATAATTGTCTCAAAAACTTTGGTGATAAAGTCCCATAGAAATGTTTCGATACTTGAAAAATATATTTATTTTACTGAAAATGATCAATTTAATTTTTTTTAAATTTGTTTATCACCTCAATCATTGTAATAATTAGACCCTTAACATTATATAAATTAAGTATACTTTATAATTAATAAATTTCAACTACTACTACTAGCAACTTCTCTTGAATGACGCCTTAATTGTTCAAATTTTAAGAATATTATTATACCGATATAAATTAATGAAGTATATTATTCACTGCAGTCTCTTACTTTATTTCCTTTTTTCATACATATCTATTTCTTACAATATTGTCAATGAAATTATTATTTTGGAACGAAGCACTAAATTAAATAACACATATTTATGATAATATACTATTATCATACTTAATTAATTACACAAAAAACTTGAAAAATTTTCGAAGGTTTTTCTTTGATGCTTTCATTCTGTCATCAAGAAGAAGAAAAAATTCAACTGTAGAAACAGGTTTAACATGTTTTTTGAAAATGACCCTTGCGTTTTAAAAGCTAAAAAACCATGCGAAAGTTTGGGATAACTTGCCTGCTTCTCTTATGGAAATTTCTGTCTTCAATAAATTAAAATCCCGAATTTAAGTTACTTGTTTCAGAAGCATAAATCCAGATGATCTGTTTATAGTGTAGATACATACGCCTTATCATTCCTTATAAATTGTAAGTAACATTCTATTACATTTCTCAATAATTTGTGTATCTTGTAGTGGTCACATTTCCGCTATATTAAAAATTAGAACATTAAAATTGGTCGAATACTCAAATTATCCACTTTTTACAAAACAGCTGCAAAAACAGTAATCATAAACAAATTATACCGTTATTATACTATTTTACACATTATTATACTTGATTTATATCCATTTATTAGAATGAATTTACTGGTTTTTACCATCGTAGTTAAGTCGCCCTCAGTTGTTGTAAGGTATCATAGTGAAGTATATAACAAAATACCTGCATACCAAAAGATACAATGTTCCAATCATGACGCATACCGTTGATTTTTATAAACTCATGAACTACTGTGTTGAGATCATTGCGAATAAATTTATTAAAATCTTAACTCCGTTCGTTTTATATTATGCAATATAAAATAGATATGTCTACCTCAAAGCCAATACAACCTCACTCCCCATTATTTTAATGGGAATATAATATACAACATTTTCGGCAACAGTCGTTTTCCACTACGAATGTCTTCTCTACATTTCAGATGAGATTAAGTCCCACAGGGATCAACTGATCAAAGAGCTGATGGAACAGACCGTGCGACACGATGAGGAACTTGCCCTGGCAGACGATGAGCACAGTCGGCAGCTGAGAGATCTCGAGGTCACACTAGCTAAACAGAAGGACAGTGCTGTTCGAAATAGTAGGTCACGTGTTGCCGTGGGGATGTTCCGAGGCCTATTAATTATTATGTTATATTTATATCGATCAGGATTTGGTCAAAATAGAATGACCATCCAAAAATTCTTCATTTTACGCTTCCTGAGGCTCACACAAAATAATGTTTTAAAACGATTTTTTAAATCGTGGGGAAACATTATTAAGGACGTTATTATTTCACAATGGCGGCAATTTTCAATATAAATATGAATTTATCTCAAAAATGGAATTTGTTAGATGCTATAAATGTATTACCAACTATTTCAAATATGTTATATGTTAATGACGTTACTTGTATAATGTCATCATAAAACATGTATAGACATTGTAAATATAACAGTTTCCATTGAAAGAATGTCTTGACACAATTAATATGTAACTTTTTCAATTTCGCGAGTAACGCGTCCATTTATTATTCAACTCTTTTTTTACAACTATTTTGCAGTTCTTGATCAACATTCCGATGAAGTGGTTGAACTTCGCAAGGTTCACAGTAAACAGGTAAGCAATCTTGTTTTGGTTTATGGATTCGGCCTACGATCGCATTATGTGTCGTTAACTGAGCAATATTACTATAAAATAGTTGTAGCTTTATTTGTATTTGTATTTACGTTTGACCTTTCACTGTGTATTTCCTATGATGGACATCCCCGAATTACTACCTTTGATGTTACTATAAAAATTGCTTTTTTTGACGATTTATTTGGTGGTTTTGATGAGTACTACTTACAATCCGGTCGTCAGTAGCGAGACTAGGGTACCTGATAAGAGCTGAACAACTTGAAACCGGTAGTGCTCTGTCTCTTTGTTGTTTGTACTGGCTTTGCGCTTAGTTCTTATGTATTTTTATTCTTCATATTGTAGTATATATTCAAATATTGGAACATAGCAATAGTGTTACTTTATATCCAACTGGCTGTCTTCCTTGACATTATTAACTTTAATTTCTGGATTATCATAGCAACGTTGAGTATACAAAAAGATGTGGTATTTCCTTAAACATTTAATATTGGTTTGGGTACCAAAATAGTATATACCTAATAATCTATTATTACGACATTTTAATTGGTCCTTTCCTGTATTTTAGTTGGAAGAACTTGCTGAACAATATGAAACTTTAATGCATCAGTTGAGTAAAAAGAATTCGGAGGATATAGATGAGCTTAAAAGACGCGATTCTAAGCATATTGACGGTATGCTGAAGGATATATTTATTTTATTTATAGCCTAGCTATATTTGTTTAATTAATTACTGTACTATTTCTACTCTTCTAAGTAGTATCTAATTATTAACGTATTATTTATATTTTCAGAACTGCAAAATCGCCACACTGACAAAATGAAGGAAATGACCCACCGATTTGATGAAATGAAAGTCACTCTTACAGTAAGTTGTCTAAATGCGTTTGGAATATTTAAAATTGTTTTAGTTATTAAAAAAAATTATGAACTATTTTAAATTTCAAATTAAAGTATTACATAATTTGTAGCTATCCAATGTTTTAATCATATTCAAAATGTTTTAAATCTTTTTAAAATCTTTTAAAGAAACTTGAATTAATGAATGTTATAAATAAATAGAAGTAATATAGAAGTAAATAAATGTTAAGTGTACAAATTATCGAAAATATATAAGATGAAAATGTTACTTTAACGCTTTTATTTTTAATTACATTTCGAAGATTACATCTAAAAGTTTCAATCTTATCGTTTCACAGGAGAAAATGGACCTCCTACAAAAGGAGTGCATTGACCTTCGAGCAAGGTCCCACTCGCAAGATGACCTCGTTCAGCGACAGAACACTCAAAAGTTGCAGGTACTAATCAACACGGTTTAACCTGTTAACAGCTTAGACATAGAAGTAGTAAAGAATGCTAGCAGACGACATTTCTTGTTTTTTTAAAGTATTTTGTTATTATTTGTCAATCTTCGTATCTTTATACGAATTCTTATTATTTCCAGTGTTTGTAACTATAATTTTACTAGTAATTTTTTTGTACCCATTTAGTTCTGCATGACATAGCTAGATACCCTGACCCACGCATGTCCATCCCACGCATGTTTCGCCTCCAGAACCCCCCTTCACCGGAGAACAGTCCCCGGGGGGCCGCCGTCGCCACCGCAGCTAGGTCCAATTCCGTTAGTACAACAGCAGCAGCATCAGTCGCGAGTAACCGATGCAGTTCAGACTCTCCACCACCATCGTCAGCATCAACATCATCGTCAGCCGCCCAGTCATCGTTCATGCGCGGCCAGTCACTGCGCATGTCACGGGAACGTGAGGAGAGTATTACAGACGGGGGCACCACCACCCTCATTGATAGTGCAGTGTTGGCCAAACTTCAGGTTAGTTAATAGAGGATCTCACCGCAGACTCTAATATTACAAACAAGACGCCGCTGCAGCACACTGTAATTTCACGGATGGAATTAAGTGTCCGTTTTTTGTTGTTCGCAAACAATGAATTGCAATATTTTTAGCTATTTTACTTTAAAAAATTTCTCCGTCATTTCTGTTGTTTTTAAATAATCAATAAAACTGTTCAATCATTCAATATTTGACAAATTATTTAAAAACCAAATCCTGAATGTACAACAAACAGTACGCCGTTGCCAACTTATTCTTTAAGTAAATATTAATTCACTCTGTGCAGAGTTTTGTTTTAATAATATCCAGCCCTTGGAGCTGACCCCTGACTGCTGCACTACAGATGGTTGTAACGTTATTGAGTTTGGTCGGTCGATCATCTCACACAATCTCACACAGAAGTTCAGTCCTGGTTTATGTGCTTCATGTTTGTGTCCCGCACCAAATGCATGTGTATCTTAATTGTCATGTCAAATTATTTATACTGTTTTAAACTGGTAAACTGTATGTAGTCATTCGTATATATATGTTTTTATGACTGGTATATTTATTTCCAAGTATATTCAAAACCTTTTCATTTGACTAATTTATAATTTTAGCGTCAGTTTCTTTCTTTTACTTTTGTGCTTTGTATGTAAGTCAAATTTAGCATTTATATGTATTTTTTGGAAACGTTTTTATGTCTTCTATAATATAGTATTCCTTGGTTACATTGCCTATATACATATGTTTCTTATTTTACTATAATAAAATTATTATTATTATAGTTGTCCCTTAACAGCACATCTCAAGAAGACAGCGGTAGTCTCTTATTTATGCAATGCTAAGAATGTACTTATTGTTTATCTGTACGCCGACTTTATAGTCATCGTGAAAATATAATTACAGCTTTATTTATAATATGGATTTGTATTCGTTTAGTATTGACAGACTAAAATGAACTTTATGAGAATTATAAAATAATCTTTTTTACATTATTTTATTCAAAGTATAACTACTATATCTATGTAACGTGATGCAATATTGAATTCAGCCATATTCTACATTCTGATTATTCACAAGCCGGTTCCACAGTTTAAACAATGGCAAAACTAAAAATATTAATTGACAAGCTTCAAAATATGCTGTTTATTTATACAGTTTATGTTGCAAAGTACTCAAGAACTGGTAAATCAATAATAATGTTTAATATGTAAAGCATAAATTATGACATATTATAACTCTCAGAAGCCCTAGTATAAGACCGGTATAAGGCAAGCTCTGTTGACTCCAGATCTCCGTGAACAAAGCTCCGCCCAGTCCACGCTCCATCCCACGCAGTCCCTTGTCACCTCGAACACCAAGAAGCCCCCACTCCCCCCTCTGCTCGCCACGTTCACCACGATCCACCAGCGGGGCAGCTCTCGCCTTCATGCCCACTGATGAGGTCGCCCAGCTGCAAGTGGGTCCTGTTGCATGAAAACCGGTCCACATTAACTCGGATTTATAGCGACCTGACCGAGGGACCTCGAAATACTTAATCTTTCATTTTATCCATATTTATTGCATCTCCAACCTGAATGTACGACTTTAACATAGTTGAGCGAGGTAGCATGTATGACGCCTTGCTTACTTGACTCGAAAATGTTGTTTCAGTTGCGTGACCTTAATATACTTAAACTCATTGTTCGTTAGAAAGAATTGCATGACATAAATATCTTCACGACATACATATGCACGTACCTACTACTTTATATTATGTAAAAGTTCACCACTATTTAAATGTATCTTGACTCATGGTCATTTTTATATATTTTTTTATTTTATCCTAAATGTTGTCCTTTATCAACTAATAAAACTGCTGATATAATCCATTTTTATGATTACCATCTTCCTTTTTTCTGCCACCAGCTTGCACTCGCTGAATATCAACACCTTCCTGATGAAATCCAAAGTCTTAAAGTTGTTCTCGAAATGAAAAACGAAGAGATTGCAGAGCTTCGCAAGCAAAACAATGAGCTCGAACAGAAGGTAGGGTTAGTCAAGGAAGAAAGATAATTATTAATTGGCTAATTCGATTTTATTTTCCTGTTTAATAAATACATCCATTCTATTTTAGATATCGGAACTCAAAGAAACCAAAAAGAAAGCAGCACAACTTCAGTACAAGATAGAAAACTTAGAGGCAATTATAAATCTCAAAAGCGACGGTGAAAAGTAAGTTATTAAAAGTTATAATAATTATATACACTTATTTTGTAACACTATATAAGTATTGTCTATATTTAGAAAAAACATTCCTTATTGTATGCTGATATATTGACAGGTGATCTAGCAACATCTGATAATTAGCGTTTGTGTATCACAGTTTTTAAGTTGCGAGTGTTCATGTAAGTTTGACTTTTATTTAACTTATATAAAATTTCGAAGTTTCTCAGTTCAGAATTATACAATCGCAGTTTTGAAATGGACACGCAAAAAATTATTTTCGAATCAAAAATAATTATATTGGACATTCACAAACGCCTACCACTGTAGTTATATAATTATGGACCTCACTGTATGTCAGCAATATATTTTAATCAAATGGAGGGTCCCGGACAGTGCTGAACAAAATTGACCATATTGAAGATCGACAATAAGATTCATATCTATATTTTTACCGACGGATATTTTTGCATTTGCTATAATATAATATATTGCAATAATTTGCTAACTTTGTGTAAATTTAATAGAAAAATAACATACAATTGGGCAACTTTCCACGGGCATATTGTTATCCGATAACTGATTTTTATGTATTATTTTGAATTGTTTTATGTGCATTGATTACGTTTATATTTAATTACAAAAGTTAAATTTTATGTCGGGCCTCAATATGTTTTTGAATTCTTTATGATTGTTGGTATAGGTCTATACTATTGATCTAAGTCCATAATTTATTGTTTAATTCTTGAGTTTATGAATTTATGCGATAAAAACTAATTATTAGTTTGCGTTTAATTCAAAAGTTTCATTGTTCATTAATTATTTCAGTTGCTAGATGTCCATTTAAGAACTGCTATTTTAAAATTCAAATTTTTTAAAATCTACAATTTATACATTCAACAAATGAGGGGAAAAGTATAGGTGTCATTACGTTGCGGCTCATGCGGGTTTGTTGAAAAAATTTATTATGGTGTCTTATTTGCTACTAAGGTTCTACCCAATCATATAAAGAGCAAAAAAGGAGTCCTCATACCAAAACGCCACTGACACATCTCTTTAAGTTGTAATATTGATTTTTTTTATTAAATTTGTTTACATATAACAAAAATTGATATGAAGAGGAACATAATATTAAATCGTCAGAAAAGTATACATTGACAATTTCGTTGAAATTTGATTACACATTGATAAGCTTTGAATTAAACATTAAACAAAATGAATAACCATAAATTAAATTTGTATAGTACACGTTCATCTCCTGGTTTTACCAATCTATTCCAAAAGTTCTATATATTATATAGATCTGACCTCAGTTGATCCTTTGACTCTCTTCTCTCCTCCAGACAGCTGCAGGATCGCTATCAACAACTCTTCCGTAAGCTGGACCAGGAGTCGAAGGAGAAGAAGCGACTCACGAGGGAGTACGATGAACTGTGTTACAAGGTCCAGGAGGCCGAGTTCCACCAGATTCAAGACAATGACGAGGAAGGAGAGATGCCTGCGTGAGTCATGTTTTATTTATGTTATTTTTTATTTCCAGCTTACTGATAAATATTACAAAAAGTAGCGGTTTTCTTCTTAAAAGGAATTCGAAGCTGGGTTGATACTTTTGAGGGTTTGCTACGTGAAGGGGAGGTATTTTACCCCCCCCCCCCCTGGAAAACAAAATTTATTATTATCCAATTAAGCTGCAATTTGTTATATAGATACCTCTTAAAGACTTGTCGAGCGATTTTTATTTTCAAAGCAATTAATCGATTGGTATCATTTTTATGACCTGATTACGTCATTAACTCCAGTTAGAAAAACTATAGGAAAATAACCATATATGCTATATATTTACCAATAAATGCTATAACTTTTGTTCAGTACAATGCAACCAATTGACTTGATTCTTTTGATATCTGATTCCAGATCACAAGATCTATATTTTCTGATATATTTTTATAGTTATACTACTTATACAAATAAGCTACAAGTAGTATAAATACTATTTGAGAATTATTTTAAATTGCTAGTTATTTTTAAAAATAATTTTATTATTCAAGTTAAATAGATATAATTTACGATAATCTTATTTTTTCTATTAATGGTGCAAGTTTCAGCTCCTAATATCACCGGCAAGTATAAAAACCCAGGTTATAAAATGGATCTAACATAACACCATTTTTTCTGGTATGTAAAAATATTCAAAATTATATTTCTTATATTTTTTATTTTGATAAAAGTATTTTAGCCATTGAGTAAAAAAATCACGGTCATACGTTTTATAGTTCAATCAAAAACTTCATTTCTTTGTGAAATAACTTAAAAAAACTTAACAGTGAAATAAATCTCTTATCATGGCTATATGGCCATTACACTTCGTTCACAAATACACTGTTGCTAACAGATAATCAAATAAACTTTACGTATATTGAGAGTTTCGGATATACAACAAAAGCAACTCCCCGCCCAATTCGTCATAAACTATTCCATGAGGAGTTTAATAACGTTTTGCAAAAATATACAAGACTCATGTTAAAAAATGTGCTGCAATAGTAGACAAAGAAATAATTAGTATGTATAAAGAGTTGCACTGACAGTATAAACATTTAATAACTAAATATAATATAATTTTTTTAAGTAAACAACCTCTAAATAGCTCTTTCGTGAGAAATGGACAAAAGTGTATAAAATTATTGATATTTTCTAACACTTTTAGTAAATAATTTAAATAAATCATGAATAACAAATACTGTTTTGCTTCATTTAATACGTTCAGCATATTAACTTTAAATTCCTTAATCAAACCAAATGCGCAATAAAGTCTTCTCATATAATGTCATAGATTATATTTGTTGATTGTCTGTCTCAATTAATATTCTTTGTTGATTACAAATTTTGCTATCTATATGTGTATACTAACTATCAAAGTAAATTTATAACACAAATTACCAGAAAGTTTTGCATACAGTATATCGTACTTATAGCTGTATTGTTGTACCCAAACCTGTAAATACTGCACGCAATTCTTAAAAAATCAACCTTAATTGTTCACACATCCAGACTAAAACATGGTATTCGATATGTTGACCTCACCATTCCTATAACAGTCAACTCGTTTTCCTTAGCCTCAACTCTATGAACATGTGAATATGCCCCTGGTTGGTTGGATCGCCCCTTCTATCGTTTCCCCCCCTCCCCTTTGAACGCCTCGTTTCAGTTCAATGACCACATCAGTTGTCATGCGTGGACGTACAAGTGGCGGTGGCCGCCATGTCCAGCTCCGCAAGGGGATCGAGCACGACAGGTCCAAGCGAAGAACACTGGCCTCCAGTCGAGAACTCAGCTCTGAAGACCTCCACTGACACGGCAGTAATTCACCACGCACAATACGGACACGTTTAGATTCTTTAGAGAATTATTATAGGCATATCGGATATAAGCGCACTTGATCGGATCGAAACACTGTGCGGAATTGGCGATCGTGATACGTTGTGATCTCCTGGGTTTTTACTTCTTATACAAGTGAAGAAATCACAAACACATTATTATTAAGTAGGCAATTTATATTAGCTTTAGCTGTATTCTCCAGTAGTACTGACGTATATATGAATTAGATCTGATGAGGTTATCACCCTATTCTATTTTGATTTATGATCCATCTTATATTTAACGATTCAATACTCCGATCTGTACACAGTCTTGCCTCGCCGCGTTAATTAATAAGTCTGCCTGTAAATTGTCATAGTAATAAATGTCGGTCACTTTCATTCAATAGTCTTCCGAGGATACCACAATCGAGTTTAGTACAGTGACGGATCCAGGAGGGGGGCTAGGGGGTCTTCAGTCCCCCCTCCCCTCTCGTAGTTGGCGCCTATATGTTTAGCATAAAAATAGAAATAGAAATATTTACACTAGCCAGGTAGGGCCTATATAGTTTTATTTCTATTGTTAACTATTGTAACCATATAAATTTTTATTAAATTTTGCAATGTTTCTTTATACAATATAAAAATGTGATGCGCGTTTGTTAAATATAGCCCCCCCCCACTTAAAAAGTTTGGATCCGCCACTGTAGTAGCCTACCCAGAGCTTATATGCCATCAAAATCCATCGCTACCCCAATACTGACCACGGTCTTCAGGTGTACATCCAATAGTGTTGCCTTAAAACAGAGCGCTTTAATAATCAAAATTGTCCAGCATTATTTCCCTTAATTTAATATCAATTTTTTTATTATCATTTCTACTTTCTTATTTTTTTCAGCTTCACATTGTAAGAGGATTGTATTTAGGTTAACTCATTTTCGGCGTCGATGAACTTTACTATAACAAACCACTCTCATTGGCTAAAAACATTCTATTCACTACATTTATCTGTATTGTATAGTTCTTTATCTAAAGACGGAACCTTCAGCATTTTCGTGAATTAGACTGCTTTTGAATCTCGTACATTATAATCATCTGGTTATTCTTCTCTAGCCTATGTTGTCAAGCAAAGCATTTACGAAGCAGTTAAAACGTGCTGTGTATGTTACAACACGTTTCATATTTATACATTTAGGTGTTTATGATCACGTAAATTTCACGTCATCTATTAATTATAGTGCTGTGTATTATTCTGTGTTTTACTTAACTATGATAATAGAATTATTTACGCACATCCAAATCATCGTTTTTTGTCACATAAGTAGATATACAATCCGACAAACACAATATATGTCTGTTAGACTGATGTACGTAATGCTACACACTATCTTTGATTATAACTGTTTATTCTTTTATTTCAGTGATCGATTTAAATATTGTAATTGTATCCAAATAATATGACATATTCTCACTTTAAATATATATATATATTATTACGCCTAATTTACAAGCGGTCCATACTGATTTAGTTCAACATTCAATTTAGACTATTATAATTTCTCTTTGTTTTAAAAGTGAAATGATGAAAGTTATTGGATTTTTACAACTAAAATACCCAGGGCAAAATATAACTACAAAACATTAATGAAATATTTTAAAGTTTGACCCAATTATTATAAACGTTAAAATGATGTGTTATTGTTGCGTATTACGTTGTCTATTTGTTTCGAAATATGTTCAGTTAATTAGCTAACAGCCCTGACTGATATTGTGTTTTATACTTAAGTTTAGTGCAATGAATGACTGTTTTCTCTATATTAGTTTCACATTATTGGTTATACAGTTTTTAATAATATTTACGAGATATTTTTGTTTGACATCACAACTGTTCATATTATTTTCAATGTACCAAACTGTCAAACTATTTTTTTTTGTTTTGTAAAATAAAAAGCATATATATATATAAATCTAAAAGTTCAGTTTTTATATATCTGATTTTTGTACTTACTCTTGGTTTTAGGTATAATAGAAGTTTTTTTAGCACTTTAGAAAAGTTTTAAAAACAAATGGTAATTATCCTTTCAATTCTTTGGACGTTAATCAAATAATCGTTGTAATATTGCGATAAACTATATTTTAAATAATTAAAATATAACATCGTTTTATTCAAGTCATAATAAAATAAGTTAGAAATAGTTTAAAAGAGTATAATGACTAATGACTAATAATTGCTTCAGGTATGACAATAATAATATTATTTATTTAGAAATTGCTGTTCTGTAAGTAAAACAGATCATATATATACTTTAATTACATAAAATACGTTATATATTTAGTTATAAACTCTAAAAAGATTCATATAATGTTGTTTTCATACAACAGCTGAACTTGAAGCACTCGTAATGCCATCTAACAATGCTGTATTCATTACAATTTTGTTTTTTACATCAATTTATTATATATTAATTTTACCAGTTTTAAACTCTTTATACTAATTTGTGGTATACACTTTTTAATTAAGGCAATTACTGATTAAGTGTTTTTAACAAAAACTATGCGTAATACTTTTATCTTAAATGGTGATGTCAATTGCTTATTCAATTTGGTAAAATTATTTATATAAAAAGTTTATCGCTATATATAATCATTTTCTTTTATTTTTATCAAATAAATAATATATTTATAAAATTCATTAGATAATAACTGCAATGCCTTTTTGACTGTTGAAAGAATGCGAAATATTTGTAAATACACCACAAGCGTAGAATATTAAGTCTAGAATATTCACTCTAGAAGACATCGGTATTCTGCTATAGTGAGTCAGTATATTATTACGATGCATTTATTTTCAAACTTCTAAATATATTGGTCAACCTTATACATTGTGTATTGTATAACCATATCGCAAAGTGAATTATGACAAATACCAAAAAACTGAATACGTATAAATATGCATAATTTTAAACTGGATAATTTTTTTCAACTCCTTTAAACCATTGACCATTATTATGTAAAACCATTTATTTATGTGTAAATAATTTGTATTTATAATATCAATGTACATTTTCACAATTAAAAAAAAAGTTAATATTTACAAAAACTTTTAGAAGTTAAAAATGAATGAATAATATTTATTAAACGGAACACCTAATTCCAGTTGAAACATCAAAAACTTTAAATAAGAAAGTGTTGTATTCACACAGCCTTCAAATGGAAGACAACTATTTTATACATCGTAAATCCATTACATTGTAATCCATATGTTATGTGATTAATAATTAAAAATAAACAGCTTTTATGACACAATTTGTAAGAATACTTGAATACATATATGTAGCAACATTGTAATAATTAATAGCATGATTTATAAATGAGCTGTATATGCTAGTGAACTCCACTTTGACAAATAAATAAGTTGAAAATAATGCATTACAATACAGTAATAAACAAGTAAATACTTTAAAAAATGTACAATCAATTCAAAAATAAGTCGTCCTATGATTTCTCAATTTACTCAAGTGAACCCGCTATTTGAGAAATACTTCACATTTATGTACATGAAAATAAAGGATTCGCGTATAAATTAAACCATATTTCTTAGTTTGTGTCCTGCATCTCCATCATCTCAATCTTGACAGAATTGATGGTGGGAAGATCGCTGTTACACCGCTTCATGAATTCTACTACCTCGTCATCCTTAAGATTGAACTTGTAAACAAGTCGTCGGTTGCCTGATTTAGTAAGAAGACCTTTGTTGTAGTATTGGCGCAGAGACCGGCTAAGTTTCTCGTAGTTCATGTTCCCATTGTTTTTGGAGCTGCCCCAAATCTGGGAGACGCGGGCGGAGTTGGTTATCTCAAATTCACCCGAATCTTTGTCCTGCCACTGGATGCAGTCCTGGTACTTGCTGGGCTCGAATAGCAGGCGTAGAATCATCTGCCAGAGATAGAGGCCTCGGCTCACTACAATCAAAATATAAAGGACAAGCGCTTATGCTTATCAAGTTTGTATGTCCAGTTTTTTTTAATATGATATATGAGTATATTACATTAATTAATAAATTAAAGTCAAGATTCCACAATCAGAACAACGATCAACCTATGCGATTATGCATTATAGTCATAGGACATAGCGAACATATAAAAATATATTATATCTACTACATTACAAAGCAATGTAAAAATCACGTTTTAATAGAGTGATTTTTGTAGTGGTATCTTGATTTGTATAAAGAAGATATTTCTTATATTTGTAAAATATTCCGATTGCATATATTGTATTGAATTATATAATAAACCGATTGTCATTATGCGTTATGTCTGGCAATAATATTTGTTTTCATTTCACTGCTTCGTGACAATACAATTTAACTATTAAAGAATTAATACTTTATTAAGATGATTTTATTATATTTCTATACGTTTCTACTAAAATAATGTGTTACACTGTATACTTTAAAGTATATTAATTAATCTTGAATACTTGATTAAATTATTTATTTTTCTAAGTAAAAATCTCTTTATATATATGTGTGTCATAATTTACCTCTCGCCTTTCTTGGTTTTGAGTTGCCATCTCGTGATGCACAACATCCACGTTGACTTGTATCTGTAACAGTCGAAAGAGGTGACAGCTAGACTTGAATACAGGCCCAACAAACTACATAAGAATGTATCAACTTTGTTTATTTTAAACAATTACATTTATTCTAATTTTCTGTAGACTCTAAGGCGAAGAAATGTTATTAAAACAAAATCTTTACTCTACCAATTTTAACGCAATTAATAAAAATATGTAAACAATCTGAAACTTATAGTAGTATATAACTTTGATGTTCAGATAAAAAGATTTTTTAACTATATATTTATAACTATAATATTATATATAATAATTATTAAATTAATTATTAAAATTAACGATAAATTTAAACTAATTTAACAACGTTCATACTGTTTTCCGCATATGTATGTTATATATTTTTTTGCAAATCTAATTCTATTTTTTTAAATATATTACAATCCTAATTACATTGCTAAAATGACTTAGACAGTATACATTGTATTTGGTGGGTATAAAGAGAATACAATTTTAAATCCGATAAATATTAGGCAAAAATAAATAAATAAAATAAATATTCGTGCAATGTATAATCAATATTAAATGAATTAATACATATAAAAGGACAATATAACATGACTAATAGTTTATAAAACAAAAGTGTGTTACTAGTTTAATCAATAAAATAGATCATGATACAAATAGCGAAATATTTTAATTATTCAAAGTACGTGTTAATAATATCATGCAGTAAATTTATATTCAAATAAAAAGACCGGAAAGACAGTGGAAATGGAATGTTTTACCCCAAAAAAAAATTAAAATTAGTTTATAAAGAATATCTGACTTGTCAGTTGATTAAACTTAGGCTTAGCATTATAAAAAATATCTAATAAAATACAAAAAATGATATATCAACCATCTCTGTAAAACTGAATCGTTGCAAAAAAATATTAATAATTTACTTAGTTTTATATTATTTACAGACAGCAGATATTTTATTCTGTTTTTATTATATAATATTATCAATATCTGAAGATCTTATATACCAATTTTTAAGAAGATGTCTTTACGCAAAAAGATCACATTTACTAATTAAAAAAACTGACAAAATAATTGCAATTGACTAAAAATTGTATAATTAAGAGTTAAAGTTTGTTTTGGCAAAAATGTTGCCGTTGTAAATAATATGAAATTTTAAATATTTAACTTTCTACATAAAATTTTAATCAAACTGCTATCTGAATTGTTCAATTAAAAACAGAAACAAAACTCTTTAAAAAATTGTTTTAATTGTCACGTTTCATGGCTCATGTATAGTTTATACGTTTCCAAGCTGGACTGCTGATAAAACAGTGAAAAAGTACAGTAGCAAATTATATGTTTTTTAATTATAATTTACTATTTTGATTTGCTATTTTCCGATTGCGAAAGTAACTATATTATAATAAAACTATTTACAGAAAAATAATTTATTCAATGCTTTTAACTAATTTATTAAAATGCAATAACAGTTTTACATAAAATTATAGTTTTATAAACGGTATTCTGCGTGATTACAAAATAATGTTGTACAATTACATATATGACTTTTATGATGCATTACTTTACGTTTCAAACTTTAATTTTATCTATTTGAATCAAATATAATTAATAAACTACGTAAATACATTTCGCATAGCGTAATTTATCCATAAAAAACGTTGTCAAAAGAGCAACTTACATGTTTGCCAAATCCGATATTCTTTGAAAATCAAACTCCCGAGTGTTGTCCCAAAATTCTTTTGAAAATCATTAACAGTTAGACATTGGATAAAAATATGTTTATAAGGACCGTTTTGACAAAACTGTTCAACTTCCTCGGGACAGTCAAAGCGGAATTTATTCAGCATCCAGCCTACCCATTTCGTGCAGTCCGATTCAGACCATCTTTGAGGATCTTTTACAAAAAAAAGTAAAATTGAAAAATGCATTTTGAATTTATTGTGTTACGCAAAGGAGATAATTTAAATACCATAATAGTTCTTAATAAATTGTGTTCAAAAAAAGGATTCTTTGTATTTGATTCTTTGATTCAAAATGTATTTATTGGTAAATTGACAACTTACCTGAAGTGCTTATATCCATCAGAACCGAATCATTGGAAATATCTTCAAAGCAGTCATCCGACGAAGAGTTACTGATATCTACACGTTCAACCAATTCCGTTTTTATTTGTTTCAAAATGGATGCGGCTAAAAATTGAAGGATTGAAAAATATATAATATATTATTTTAAATTTAATGATATATATATATATATTTTTTTTTTATAACGACTTTTTTTATTAAATTGCTAAATAATATGATAGAACAACTTATTAAATGTTTAATTATTGTTGCTGTTTATTATAAATAGTTGATTACATAATGCGGTTGTGGACAAAGAAAATGCATTAACGCATTTTTTTTCAAAAATGACTATTTTGAAATTATTACCTTTAAATACAATTGTGCCTTTATGTAGTTAAATTTTTCAAAAAATAAATCCTTAATGACTTTTTCGTGAATGAAGTATACACATATGTTTAGCTTTTCAGCTCTACGAGACAATCAAAATGCATCAATGCATTGGAATAGAATAAGTGGGTGGCTGTGATGTAAATACTAAATCTCAATTTGCCAACATTCTTAAAAATTGCGTTAGTGCATTTTCATTGTCCACAGCCGAATTATGATAATGTGGCAATTAAAATTAAATTCATTAATGTCCGATATCTGGTAGAAATTGTAATAATTTAAATAATACAGAATTTTATCAAAACCGGTTATTACAATGATTAAAAATAAAGAAGATACCTTTATTGATTTATTGATGTGAATACCTTCATACAATTACTCAGTACAGCAACATATCAATACGAATATGCACGATTATACCACGCATCCATTTCACAGTAGTCACATTTTTAGGAGTTTTTCAGGAATTTTGAAAATATTTCTGGACATTTGGCTTAGTATAATTGTTTTACTCTTCAAAAACACCTAACTATATATTTAATTAACAAAGGTAGAATGTCATTTAATAAATAAATAGATGTCAATATATATATTCATATCTTAGAAAAAAAATTATCGTTTAACATCCAAACATTCCATTGTAAAATTGTGATATTCTATTAGTTTTATTTTAAATAAATTTAATAGTTTTTAAGAAAATAAATAAATGAGTCGTAACCTTAAAGAAAATCAATGACACGGTAAATGTATAGATTATTTTTTTAATTTTATATAGCCTACGTAGGCTATGTAGCTACACCTGTTTTCCAGGATAGCAACCCCTAAGAAAAAACTTACTTTTTCGCCAGTTAAATAAGTTATTGGTGATAATCGTGGCAACTTCATGTCCGTGAAGTGTGCATAGTACATCGAAGCTATATTTATGAAGCTTTTGAAAGTGAGCTTCCTGACCAATGATTAAATCGCGTGATGTATTGACACGCAATCGTTTTTCCATCCCCATGTGCCAGTGTCTTACTTCAGCTTCTGTCCATCGGTCAATATCTGCAATACGATTTTAAGCAACATGGATAGTAGGTCTATGGCGTGTATTTTTATCTATACGAAAACGTTGTCAAAATAAACTTCTGTAGAATTTTAAAAAATTAAGTTGTTATAATTGTGGAATATAGGCCTACTATAGTATATTATACGATATTTTAACATTAAGTGTGATGAAAATGTGCCATGACTATTGCAATACATACATAATTATATAATGTTATACAACATTTATCATATTTATACAAATTATGTCATTGTAATATATGAAACACTACCTATATGTTAATTCATTTAGTCAATTTTTGTATTTTATTGAGTGAATTTTCAGACATTATATAATAGTGTGTATGTATATATTGTTTTATTGCTAAATAATTCATTTAAGCTGATATGTTAATTTAAAACAGTTATCATACCATTAATTGTTTCGGAACAAAGCCTGTGTTTATTCTACATATCTTTCACTTGGCATAATCGACAACATTGGTACAAATAGGGCATATGCAATAACAAGGATATAGGCTAGTCACATTACATTACCATCAATCTGTTTACCGAGTATATCCTCTGCACTGCAACTGTAACAATTTATTGCTGCAATGTATTTCTCTACAGATCCAACTAATCAGGTTTTCAAAACCGTAAACAGTTTACAGTTAATGGTTCCTATATCCGGGGGGTTACTATACTATCAAGGTCATTGAAGTAATTGAGGCTGCAATAACTGACAATATAAAACAATAACATAGAACCATGTCGAAAAGGTCCTTTATTGAAATAGTTTTATCGGAAACTATAAATCAGTGAAAGTTGCAGAATAGATTTATGATTATTTTTATACAGTTAAATATTAGAATTCAACAACAGCAATACATAAGTATCATAAACACAAAAACGTTAAAAGAATATATATATTTTTTTAATTATCTACTTTATTTATATAATACATTCGTTTGTTATAGATGTGTGGGATAATTATTTCAAAAATTCACTGTCCTTATTTACTTCGAATTTTTTATTAAAAAATTGTGATTTTTATCATTTATAAAGTACATTTCAAAATATTCAATTTCATTCATCCAGAAAACTAGATTTCACAATATTAATTAGTATGTGAGTATATATTTTTAATTTTCGATTTTAAAATTATTTACAATAATACGCAATTAATTTCGTTTGAATTGGTTTAAATAACAATATAACAATATTTAGTAAGAGTAATTATTTTAAATATTGGTTTTTCTTTAGTTATTTCTAACTGTTAATTTCTAAATGATTGACAAAATTTTACCATGAAACTATAGTTAAAATTTATTTTTCAATATATTTTATTAATTTATAAAATAATCAAAGATAAACTTCAACAACAAAAACATTTTCAAAAAGTAATAAGAGCAGTGAAAATATACAAAAAACAAAAGTGACATATTTTTAATTTTTTTAAATTAAGTATATAAAATAATACATTGTTTAAACATATTTTTGTAGATACAATTTATTTTTCAAACGCATTTGAATATGCTAATATTTTTAAGCAGACACTTTTTTTTTAAATAAACATAAGACTTAGGAGTCACAAAGTAGCATTTTACTTCGTTTTAAGTCGATAACATTAAATCCGTAAATGTACACGAATTAATTAATAATGTACTACAAAGGTGCACACAGTCACAAATGATTATGTTGTTCTTCTGGTCAAGATCTATCATGATCTACGAACACTAAAATGTATGATCATGTCAGATTTAAGGATTTAAGTTTTGAAATGGAAAAATTCAAGCTGCATTTTAAAAAAAATTTAAAACTATGAGAAAAAAGCATTGACATTACATGAAATCATAGAGCTAGGTTGATACTGACCAACCAACATTATAACATTGGTAAAATGGAAACTCAGCTATCGGTGACCATCTGCTTCTTTGAACGACTAGTTGTAATTCGTATTACTGTAATAGATTTGAAATTGTACAACCAATGGCTCTACTAACTTAAATTAAAGTATTTTAGAATATCTTTATTTCAAATGTCACAACCCAAATTAAATTCCAAACTAATATAATCAAGGTTTATCCTTGTATTTTCAATTTATCAATCATATTTATTTTTTACACTTTTTAAAATAGTGCCCGCGTTGAAAAATATGTATATTTTCAAAAATATTTTTATAAAAATAAAATGTTTATGTATAAAGAAAATGTTTTCCTAAAATTGTTTCTTTCTATATATTCTTATTTAAAACATTATTATTATGTCAATTTGTATTATTTCTCACTCAACCAACACAAAAATGGTACCGTTTGAGTTTTTTATTATTTCATAATGTAAGTACCTATTTCCTTGCTAAAATTAAATCAATTATATATGCTCTTGTCCTTTTGTAAATTATCATGTAACTTATTTCTATAAATAAACTTGTATAAATTATTGATTTTTAAATAATGTATACATGTAAAACAATTTCGATAGTATAGGCCTATATGTAATCTTAAAACCTAATTTTACTTGAGATTGAAAAACTATTTTTAAGATATAGTAGAGTATATCGTTACTGATATTGATGCTACGATTATCAAATATTATGTTAATTGTACCTCTAGTCTACTAGTCACATATATATATATTGTATATATATATATATTTATAACATATAATATTAGTGATGGTGAAATAATAGCATATCTATACTTTGTATTGATTATTCACATATTTTACGATTAACCTCTGACCAAATTGGTGTTAAAAATGTATGACGTAAATTATTACATGTGCTTCAATAATGTTTCGATCATAGAGTGGATAATGAATGACACTTATAAAAATCAAAATCAACAGAGCACCTAATATATATCACATAAAACCACTTATAAAACCATGAATTTGTTGTGCTATGTAGTAAATAATAATTAAATAAAACATTGTAATTGTAAAAATTATTCAAATAATAAACAAAATAATATTTATTCTATATTAATTATCAAAAATAAATAACATTTATTTCGTAATCATCTATTGTTTTGTCCAATTAATAATTAATCAACGTTTTAGTGTAAATTAATATAACATTTTATCGTTTTTTAAAAGGTGATTTTTAGATATTCAGTATAAATGTTTTGTGTAAGTTTTATATTTAATTTTCCTTAGTTGGGTTATATGAGAATAAGACTCAAAAGAAGCCTGTCAATATTTTACGTATGATACTTATAAAATAAAATTAACACGCAAATAAGAAAGCCAAAAATTCAAATTTTCAAATGTCCTATATTTTGACTTGACATTAATTGTCCTCATCAGTTCATTTTTCTCTGGTAAGAACGTGTGTTTCTTTCTCTCTTGTGTGTTTATTTAATTTTTACTTACATACATGATGCTGATTGAAAAAATATATATTTACGCATATGATATTAATATATTAAACAATAAGAAATACAACTGTCCAATGTTTTTAACAATCTCACTAGAATCAAAGGTGTCATGCAGTTAAACAAAACACGAATTTATATTCTTCGTAAAATTAGATTATAGGCAAAAAAATTATGTATCTTACCAACATTTCTTATCTTGAAACTATGCTTTTCTTGAATAACTTGAAAGCAAATCAGAAAATCATCAAGCGACAACTTTTTGAAAATCTCAGTAGAAATAATAATTGAGGGTTCGATGTTTAGTTCAATGGCAATTTCATTAACCCAGTTTGTTTTTTCGGATGTTTGAGACGTCAAATCACGCAAGTCACTCATAGAATCTGGTTCCTGAAACTCCTTTAACATCGGCAGTCGTTCAATTTGGCTGGGATAATAGGAAGGATTGTAAGGCCTATCTAGAGAGTATGGATTATATGCGCAATCTTGAGCCATTAATAAGATTTTATTCAAATAATATTTTTTGTTCAATTTATTATTTACCAATAAAGCTCATTTAAGATTGCTTAGTAAAAATATATAATACTTCTTTATAAGCATATATATATATTTCACCAATAAAATCAGTTTACTGACAAAGTGGCTATTTTTAGTACCTTATCTCACCACTCAGTATAACATTTTGATCTATTCAGCTAAAACACAACTGTTAATTCGTCACCGTAAAGCGGTGAGCAATACACATGGTTTATGGGGTGCAACACTACAAACTAATATCATCCAATCAGAATATAAAAGCTAGTAATAAGCTCTCAAAGCATAGATAAAAGGACATTTTATATTAAATATTATGTGCAGTGCCCTATACTGTCTCCGCGCGGTATAATTTAATATATAAGAAATTAGTTTTGATAATATATTCGTATTGGGTTAAAGTTTGCCTAGGTTACCTCAGGATACATATCATCGAACTAATTAAGTTAATTTTATTTTTATAGAATATTCTTAGAACTTACAATAACCATATAAGAACTTATTAATAACCATGTAAGTATTGTTAATGAGTAAAATGCTTTCCTGAATTAAATAAGATTGATTTAAAATTGATTTTTATCGTTCATTGTCAGAACACTTTTGTCAACGGTGGTGGGGGGGAGGGTTATTACCAATTTAGCAACAATGAGTAGTATAGGAAGGGTCAATTCTGGCTTACCACTTGACCTTTCGACTTTTAGACACACCCCTACTCCGCCTA
>JAUZND010027894.1:0-23606 GCA_034780555.1 Coelogynopora nodosa
TTAGAGATTTACCAGGTAAACCTCATTTAAATTGGAAATCTTAGAGATTTCCACACTGAACCTTCTGGTCCGCCATATAAAAAGAGTTAAAAGATACATAATTATGAAAAATATAAAAACATTCAGTTCAACTTACACATTCATCGATTAAATTGAAAAAAGTATGGAACATAATTAAAATTATTCTTACTCAAAAACAAATAGAAAAGACGGAAAATATATAATGGAATATATTACTAAAAATATGAAAGGTTGAATGTAAATATAAAATCTGATTATATTGAAAATTAACTTATACAAACCTTTCACTGAGTTTCTTATTTTATCCGTTATGTCATAATAGTCTATATCTTAACAAAATGCTAACTAATAAATTCTTAATACAAACAACTAATAACTAAAAAATCGGTATTATTTTATTAATTTTTCATAAAAACATTAATATAATATCGTAGTTTATCTATAATAAGTTTATAGAATAAGAAGGTTAAACAATTTACAAACTTCACGTGACTTAGTGTCGATATTTTAGCAAACGTGTAAAAAATTAAACTCGAACTTCCTACTTTTCAATGTTGGTTAATTTATAAAAAGGTGAGCTCCGGACATCTTCATTCCAACATAGCCTAACTAGTATATAATCTGCTAACGAACCCACAAATTCTATTCTTGTTACAATTATTGACAACTGAAATTTATTTTTTATCATGCAATTTAATTTTTGAATAAAGTTTTGATTGTTAATTATACTTTTAACTAATAAACAATTGAATTAACTATATGACGACACGGTATGTGTAGCACTGACAATTATTGAAAATCAGTAATTCATAAATACAGGGTTATTTATATTTAATATAGTATAAAGTTACGACACATAAATATATATATTTCTGTTTTAGTGATCATAATTGTCTAAACAAAAATTTGTTTTTAATAATTTGAAATTGCTTGAAAATTAATATATATTATATATTTTTTATTGACAACAATATATGGTATAATGATTTTTATTGATGAAACTTTACGCAAACTAAGTACAAAAGAATCTTATATAATTTATAACGTATACTTATATTTATATAATAGCATGAACTTTAAGCAATACTGGAAGCTTCGATTTTATAGTATTAATATTAGATGATTATATTATACTATAAACATTAAAGTTTTCAAATTAAGTAACAAAAAAATTAGACCTTTATGAAATAAAAAATATATTATAGTATTATAGTATTATAGTATTATAGTATTATAGTATTATATTATGCAAAACTTTTATATACAATAATATTTAATAACGCATTAACTGATAATTTGTTTTAGAAGCGCTTAATAAAAATTCTTATATTAAATGTCATTTACGATAATTCTACAAACACATGTGAATTGCAATGAATATAGATTTTCTTACGATAACTAAAAAAGATTAATAGTTTACTGCTTTTTCACTTTCATTTTCACTCCACATCATTTCTCTCTGTCTCTCTTTCTCGCTTTGTAAACTTAGTTTTCAGTATTTATTGTCATTAATTTTAATAAATTTTATTTATTTTGACAACTAATTTTATTTCAGAGTTGAAACTTATTGCAAGATAAGCGCATGCTAGTTGTAACCATATCGTTGAAAATCTACTATTGAGATATATTGTTCCGATTATCTATCTCTAAACAGTTATGATCAGAATTATAGCTACAGTAATATATTTTCTACGTAAAACGAGTAGAATTCATCATTTCCTCTATGTCAATTATATAATATATAAATATTAGTTTGGTTTAAATAGGGTCGATGATATAATATATTTTCTTTCTATAATATGTATATTATTATTTAATCTGTATTGATGAAAAAAGAATTATTATTTAATGTAAAGGGATTGCGCTACTCTTTTCAGTATAAGTCTATTTTTGTGCATGTTTGTCCAAAACATTAATTTTTTTGTGTGCAACTTATTAATTTAATAACCCGTTACAGATAATCAAAAATGATATTGTCTTTGAAAGTGTTTCATGTTTCTCTTATGGGACCAACTCAACAAAAAAATGTCAACGATTATGCATATGACTCTAATTCCCTTGATGGTCTGGAAGCCTTAATTCTAGCAAACTTATATAGTCATATCGCGTATTGATAAATTAATTTGTTTGATATTTATGGTATAACGTGAATAACGCGAACCTCTTATGGAAACTTTTTTTATATCAGTAAACTTTTCAATTTTTCTAATCGTTCCTGGTGTATCCCGTGGTCTTGTGTACATGTTTGGTGTCATCTGCAGCAAGCAGATTATGTTATAAGAATGGTGATAAAATATTGATCTAAGTTTGAATAGAAATAAAGTGATAGGGCCTATTGGTATTCATGAACAAAAATCACACTTAGACAAGCAAGTAAAATATTGATGATTATTGATTTATAAGCTATTAAGTTAAGAAGAAAACACTCATAATATTGAAGTAACTTAACAAAATGATATTTGGACTTTACAGACAAAAGTACAAATTTTGTCAATGATCATGATTGAATTTTGATAATTTTAATAACTCGACATATACTAACTTTGGTTTAAAAACTTGTTTAAGTTATTATCAATTACCAGCCAAGGGCTTTTGGGCTGTTGAGCGAGTACAAATAAATAATGTCTACTACATACACTTAGAACAACAATTGTTAAAAACTATTTTGATAAATTTTCATAAATTATCTTACTTTGTTGGTTGCAATAATGTCAATATGTTGTGTTTCTCAATATCTTTATAGCTATATCAACAAAAATAACAATGTTATCATTAATTTATCGTTAAAATAAATATTTTTTTCAATTTACATTAACTACGTAAAATATTTAACATCTTCATTTATTCAAATTAATTAATCAAAAATGTGTAATTAGTAATATTAGTAATATGTAGTAGGCCTACTAGTAATAATAATAATATGTAGTACTAGTAATCATAGTAATGTGTAATATAAGTAATATTAGTAATATGTAGTAGTATAGAATAGTCGATTCGAGCACACTTATAAATAGTTACATGATTAATGGCTAAAAATAGCCCCTAACCCCCCCCACCCGCCACTACCCCCCTCCTCCCATTTTTTTAACTATCCGGATCATTATGAATTATAAATACGTCAAATTCTTTTATTGGGTATATCTTTTTTACGGTAGTAACCTTTGACAACTAAAGTTAGTATGATGACTTACAAATATAAGATTAATATTTTTATACGACTTACAAATATTTTTGTATATATTGTATATTTTGTATATACTTTACAAATATATATATGTAGTTTTTATATAGTAAAATAGCTATAGACTAGCGTTCATTTTTTAAAAATCGGTTGGAAATTAATGCCTCCCTCTCTGTCCGCAGCTTCATTACCTTGAACACCGCAGTGACTAGAGATCTATTGGAAGACCATCGTACCATCTACCCGCATCAAAGAAGTTGGCACTGAACCCATATCTGGGTTACAGCAAGACATCCCGCTGTTAAAAGCGGGACAATCAGAGCAGATCAAATAACGACCACCACGCCCTTCAGTCCTAAGCCATCGCACCGCCAATCCCAAGGCGCCCACCTCCGTCTCAAACAACGCAGTGAACTCTACATCCTTCAAACTATCGGGTTCCGAAAATTGTCAGTTTTCATCTGGCCCACTCGTATCTACGCAGCTCTACCCCCGCGCATACATCCGTATACATGCTGAAGTCAAACTGTCCAAGGGAACGAAAAGTGTCCAACGCCTCTTCCAAATGGACAGCTTCAGAATCACTAAAACAGCTGCCCCCCAAAGATAGGTTGACACTTCACCCTTTGTTCCTCCAATGCCACGGCGCTAGTTATAAGGGGAACTTTAGACGTCGTTGGGCTGCTTACCTAATGCTGTAGCAGGTTTCATTAGCCATCTTGCGAAAGCTACTGCGGGCCACGAAGCAGTTGCAAACCACGTGCTCTGAGATCATCCTGCGAGGGTTCGAACTCACGAGCCTCAAAGAATTCTCTAGCCCTTTGGCCGTTTCTCAACGTAGCCGTAGATGCGCCCGGTCCAGCACTTCCACTGCGAAGTTACACAGCCAAGATAGCCATCCTGCTCCAAAGTAATTGACAGTGCTCAAGAGGAGAGTCTGACACACCCGCCGAAGAAGCTGACCATTCCATTCCCACTCCCGGCAACTCAGCGCCCCAGGACGCGGCTTTCCCTCACCATCTTTATAGCCACCCTATCCGCCTGACGGCGGAAGGTAAGCATCCGATCGTATATCACACCCAAGAAAACGGGGTTAGGATTGAACCTTAGTACATGGTCCTCAACTTCGACCTTAGGAATCCACCTACTCTCAGCTAATGGTTGTCAGGGCTTAAAACACTTAACTCGCACTTACTCAGATTGAGGATCAGCTTCTTCTCCCGACTCTACCTAAATACTTCCTGCACTCCAATCTCAACATGAGTTGCCACGACCTCCTTACGGTTGTCGGAAGACCAAACCGCCGAAACATCAGCATATAGGCTAATGCTCAGCGGCTGCGGAATGCGTCCGCAAAGTTTCGAATTAGAGAAGAGAAACAACAAAGATGAAAAGACTGAAACCTTCGGAAGTCCCTCACCGAACTATAGGGTTCTATTCTCGTTCCCGTTGAGACGCACTCCAGCAAGCCTATTGGTGAGGAAGTCCCTAATCCACTTCACAAAGAGAAAACGAACTCCTGAGCTCAACAAGGTGCCTAGGAGGTTCGTCCGCCAAACCGGTCATAGGCCTTCGAGAATTCCAATTGTTCCAAAACACTCCGCTTAGTTGGCAGACTCTGAAAACCATCGCTGACCGACTGGGAGATCTTAATATCCGGGTCCTCAGTAGACCCAAGTCTAAGGAAACTGGCTTAGTCCTCTGGCCACATACCAAGCGATTCAGCAAGGTGCGTGAGGCGGTTTGCCATCATCCGCTCCATCACCTAGCTTTGCCAAGACAAGAGTTTAGGCTTACTGGGTCGGTAGTTGACTTTTTGAGCTGGTTTTTCATCCTTCGGAATGGGTATAATACCGCAGTTCTCAAGGACTGGAGCAAACCCCTTCTCGCACAGACAGGTTGAAGCATTCCAGAACAAAGTTCCGGAAAACCCCCTGCCTCTTTGAGAAACCGGGAAGCGATACTTTCTGGATGCTCAGCCGCCTTTTTCTTTGACTAGTCCAGTGCATAGCTCAACTCCGCTAAAGAGTATGGACTACACTCCTCCCCCTCAGGCTCATGTAGAAGAGCCTCCCTATTAAGGATTTTCTTCACTTCACAGTTCTTTTTTCTCTCCTCTCTCTAGTACCGGTTACGGTTAACCCGCATAAATTGTACAAAGTAGTCTGCCTTCCTCTGGTCAGAAAAGAACTCACACCCACAATCTACCAGCACCCTGTTGCTCTACTTGAGCAAAGGACCCTTCCCACTGAAAAAGCGGATGACCCCCACGCACGAAAAGAACCAAAGTGTCTTTCGAAGGTCTCGATGAATTCTCTCTAACAGTTCTGTTTGGGCTCAAGATCACTTTCCTGACCTTCTGGTACGATTGAATCTTATCTGCCTAGGCGGTTGCATTCCTGGATGGCCTTAAGAACCTCCCTAGTTTTGTTCTCCTTACCAGGCCTTTTCGATCGTACCATCCTGGTGTGGGTCCTAGTTACATCCTGAATCGCCTCCCAGAGAAAGTAAACCCCTCCTTTAATGTGGACCCTTGATTCTGTTCCTGGAACTCAGTGCACTTTTCTTCTAACGCATCACTATAGGATGCCCAGTTTGCTCTGTTCCAATTCCATTTTAGCTTTGTTTGTGTGATTTGATGAGTGGAAATATCCGCAATATTCAGGCGACTCTTTGAAATAAGTCTTAAGCAGGACTTAACGAACTTAGTGAAGACCACATTGCTCAGTAAATTTTCACTCATCAGAATGGATCAGGTCGTCCAAATCCTAAATCTACTCATATAGAACATGAGACTATAAAGAAACGACGCAAGACTGCAGCTAAAAAGTCTATAAATAAAACGAAGAAGAAGAATAAGAAGTTCAACATTTCTCGGTTTATTTTTACCAATTAATTTATCAACTGCCAATACTGTCACTGAAAACTTTTGTTCAACTTCAAAAAGATCCTCAATGATAATACTACCAACCTAAAGAATTTAACTACAAAACAAACGCAGCAAACTACAAAATCAGCAAAGAGATAGATTTACACAAAAAAGAAAAAGAAGAAGTAGTTCGCAAATCGGTGTCGACAATTTCATTAAAAAACCATGATGTTCAATAATGAATCGCCATGATAAAGAGTGAGGTCGATTTCTTTTACCCTTGACCAGTGCAAACCGTTTTGAAGAAAGTCTACAAACTCGATGTGCATCCTCTTAATGATGTGGCAAGAAACACTGGACCGAAGTAGTTTTCTATTTCTGGCTCAGCTGATGAATATATTGATATTCACGATACGACCCTGTTCATTCGTTGCAAAATACAACTGACTCCAAAAGCTGATGGCATATTTCCTGTTAACAACTTTATGCATACTTTATTCTCAAATGTATCACTAACGATTGGTGATAAGTATATTCATGGAGGACTTCACATGTACCCCCATCCCCATATCTATTTTTTATAGAGGACTAATATTCTGTCATATAACCATATCCTAAGTCGATTACGGGTGATGATTTGACGCAGGTTGTGTCGCGAGACTATCTACTTCTATCCCTATTTAATGGTGTCTACCCTGTGAAATTTTTTTACTATATTGTACGTTACCTGCATTATGCAATACAGTATTCTAAACCGCTTTGTTTTATTGTGAACACTTATACAAAAATTGTTAGCTATACTACAAAAAAATGGTTAGCCATATATATTGATAACAATAACATTGGTGAGGTTTTGATAGATATGGACGCATGCCTCCAACACACATTTCGTGTTGGTTAAACTTAAAAACACGCTTTTAGTATTATTCAAACGAGTACATACAAAGTATTTTATCTACCCAATGTGGTGCATTCTGTTTCTATTATCTATAAAATTTCTCATTGACATTTTGTTCAATTTTGATATTGTATTTCTCATCAGTAATGATCTTTTTTCAAAACATTATATTATCAAGTTATCCAAATCAACGGTGTTGGAAAGCACATGTACTACCGCTCCTCAAAAGACAAAACTGTAGTAGTGATGTTTTTAATGTTGTTGCTATGTTCTGGTATCCACCCTAATTGTTATACTTCTTATTATTAAAATAAGTAATATTACATTCATTGTATTTTGTTATTTTATTAATAGATGGTTATATAGCTCTATGCACAATATGACGTGTTAGGAAATAACAATAAAACTAAAAAATTCAAATTATTTCATTCAGAAATATTAGGAAACATTGTCTCTGAACGGTGACCCATCATAACGACTTTTCCAGTATGAAAATGTTTTACATGGACGCAGCTCGATAATTTTGATTGAATAGCAGGAAATAGTTCGTATTCGTACAATAAATCGGGTTGAAATATATCCATTGATAAGTCATATAAGTTGCTTGAATTCATTGCACAACAGTTGATGATCGATGAGAAATATTCAAGTCGGAAATGTCCAAAATATGTAATAGATTATCACAGATTGTTGCCGAGGCTCCTGAACCCATATTTCGCAGTTTTACTCCTTTTAAAAATAAACTGATCGAATTGCTGTGTCGTAACCAAACCATGTGAGGACGTCTGTTATAAATTTTAACATCATAGTCATTTCTTTACATCACAGTGTCATTTTTTTAAGTTGTTGTGATTCTCCGGCAAATATTCGGTTTACTACACAAAACGTTTGTTCCATGATTGTGATAGAAATGATTTCTATTTCGTTTACTGCCATCTTTTATATAATAAACGAAACAATAATAAAGTGTTTCAATTTAAATGTTGTTGATTGGTTTTGTTTAATTTTATCTAAAAAAATAAAATTAAAAAATTATTTTCCAGAGGTGTGATTTGAAAACGCGCCGATCAATGGATCCAGTAGATGTTAATTTTACCGCCTTAACCGCTCGACAAACCTAGATTATGAGGAAAACTGCTCTATTATTAGTTTATACGGATATTTTATTATAAACATAATTTAGTGATGTCAATAATTATGTCATGTCTTCAAATAGATGGAAAACTATATTTTATCTCATGTGTAACGAACTAATTGGTGAACGTTTTCTATTGAACGGAAATGTTTCTACTACCAAACTTTATATTTTAAATCACTTGATGAACTTCTTAAACATGCATTTATTTTGGAAGAAATCAAGGGTTCTCTCTCAATTGGAAACTGCCTGTGTAATTGTAAGCAATTGTTGCGGTATATCATCTCAAGAGGCATTCGATATACATATTCGTCGTCAAATTCTACTAACCTTGGAGGACTAAATTGTTGCATTGATCAGACTTAAATCAGTCAATGAAACGCAAGACGCTATGGGTGAAATAGCTGACAAATGTGAACCGACTCATATTCGATTACCCTCAAGCAAACATGAATCTATATATTTCAAAGAGCCCACCTTTGAACCAGTCTACAAAAGAGAACCGTTACTTGTGCAAGTATTATTTGTTTGTCTAAGATATGTAACTAGCTGTGTAAATTATTATGAATCTGACTATGATACTGATTCAGCTATCAAGCATGCTACAAAGCGAATGTCCTTTTATAAAGTTGTACATGTCATTTTTGTTAATTGTGAATGGCCACATTATATCACAAAAGCAATGAACTCGGAAATTAAAAGAGATAAAGTTATGTATAAAACTTTTCTCTGATTTACTCAATCTAGAAGTTGAGTGTGATAATTATTGTAACAAAAACTGTGTCAAATAGTGTCAATCGACTAATAATAGTATGCTTTTTGTATATTTTATACCCGATTTTGTTTTGACTAATACTATGTATTGACTATATAACATCTATGTTAAATACACGAATTTGCCATATATCTTGATTTCTAAATAATTAAACAAGTAAACAATTTGCATAAAAAATATAATATAAATTAATAAGTCCGAACAGGGATTCAAACCCAGGACCAATAGGTGAAAAGCCTGCCGCTCTACAACTGAGCTACCCGGAGCTTAAAAAGCATTAGACATCGATTTTTTCTCCAAAATACAGGATCTAATAAACACTTGCTTTTTTTAACTAGTCCCGCAATGTTCGTATCGTATTATTTATTTTGCCAGCGTTAGCTTCTTTCCTAGCGAACTCTGTAGAAAATTGATTAGCGTTTCCAATTGTAACATGTTTCACACTGTTCACACTGTTTCACACATTCATCACAATTTTATACATCTCGAGAGTAAAGTTATAAAATAAAATACTAAGTCTGGAGAGATAGAGAGCGATTATAAATACGATCGTTCGTGTTGAAATAATTAGGCAGAATGATGTTTAGCTGCTAAAGCTTCTCTATTTATACATATTTTTGATTATAAATGTTGACTCGATAGCAAAATAGGAATCCCGAGAGCGACTGTTAGCGTCAAGAGATGTAAGCCGAATATATTTTAGCTGCGAAATCTTCACTATTTATACTTTTCTTAAAAGAAAATGGAAGAAAGCCAGGGGGGAGGGTCGGGGTGTTAACAGTTCAAAAGGTTAAAGGTCAAACGGAAAAATGGTGAGCCAAAATCGTCCCTTTTTATACTACTATAATGCATGTATACGAGTATATTGTATTTTAAGATACATTTATCTTTTAAAATTAAAATATGTAAATATAGATTGACAAATAGTGACATAATTTTTGCTGTCTCAAGCCCAAGAGGACTTTGCAACAAATTTTCTTTGAAAAAGCGCAGCATTATTTTTAATTTAAGGTTTTGTCAATCCAGCATAATCTATATAATAGAAAAATTCTAAGATATTTAGATATTTTCCAGTTTTTCAATTTCTAGTAAAATCGCAAAATTTTCCAAAATAACGGTCATTTTCGATTTTAACTATATATCAATTTTGTTTCTAAAATGAATTGAAACGATTTTATTATGTTTCTAGACGGGCTTGCGCGTCGAAAATCGTTTAGTTAGGTTTTATTTTAGGTTCCACCACTTTCAAATAAATTGGTATTCTATTTTAGTGAATGTTGGATTCTAATTGATCTGTTCATCTTTGATATATTTTTATTGAAATACTTGAAAATCTGCATAACATACAATGTTTAAATTAAAAACGATATAGTTAACGTTTTTAACATTCGTTCCGTGTAGATAATTTAAATTGTAACTTTCAGAAGACCCTTTTTAAGGAAATATGAACATGTTCAAATTGCTTTAAAATAACAAATTAGAAATCATAAGTCAAAATTAATTAATACAATGTTAATGTTACTATAGCCCAATGAGGTTAATATTAAAGCAAAAAATTAAAATAGCAGAAAAAGAATTAAAATTTATTTTATTCTCACGTTGCCTAACAAAGGATAAAAAGATATGTTAGTTCTATACTTTCCAATTAAGCGTACAATTACAGTACTGGCCAGAATGGACGACTCACCATGTATTTTTATGGTTTTTAATTATATATACAGTATATATTATAGAAAATCAAAAAGTTGTTATATAATGTAAAGCAAGTATAAGCTTATTATATATCAGGAACCAATTATCTTGCCTAAATGTGTATTTGAAGAATAGCGATTAGATGCATGTGATGCATGTGATGGTTTTTTTTATTTCTGTAGTCTTTATTCTGGCAGAACTGTCCATATAGAACGAAATAAGTAATAAAATCGTTAAAAATTAAATATTAATATACTTTTATATAAACATATCTCGCATGAGAATCATGTATTTTTTTATTATTTAGAAATATAAACATTTATTTTTCATAACGCAAAATTTAAAAAAATACTATTTCATTAAAATTTCGCAAAAAACATTATATATCATATGTTTATCTAAATGAATATTGATAAATGCTACCAGCATGCATATTTAAAATATTATTTTTTAAACGGACGCTTGTACAAAATCGTTTTATAAATATTATGATAAAAATTCTATTTTATGATATATAATTTTTACTATATTTACATATTTTCACTGGACATTATTTGTGAATATATTCATAAGTAATAATTTATACCTCTACCATATCATATTGAGTATTTTCTGCAAGAATACCCTTTTATGATCTAATTATTATCTGACCTTTAGGGCATTTCGAGTTACTAATAATAAAATCAAGCCAAATAATTATGGTTCATTCCATTTTTTGATCTGACTGGATGATATTTTCATTTTTATAATTATAGCGCGTGCGAGCCCAATAAATCGTATAAATTAGATTAATTTTGGTGCGTGCTTGTCTAGTTCCCGGTTTAGTAACATTGGTAAAAATTAGCTGTTTTTATGACATAATTTACGAGATGTTATCATTTCTTTCTACGATCGTAGGTATTGTATAATCGATTTTGTTGTTCTTGCTTGTCTATGAGATAGGGCTAATTAGAGCATAATTGATGTTTTTGTATAATTTGTACAGAATATATTGCATAGCAGAGTGATCTTGTAGTTATAAATGAATAACATATGACATGTTTTATTTTCATTACATTCAAATAATAATTTTTATTCGTTGTAATTTTTAAACAAAAATATATTTTTATAATTTTTATATAATCAAAATTTTTATTATGTATTATATTTTAATAATTTCATACGTATCTTTTATTATTCATTATAAACATTTATAATTTAAATACATTTATAATTTAAATACATTAAATGTAAGTAAATTTTATCAAATATTTGAAATATCAAATATTAAATATTGTTTTACGTATAAACATATAATATTTAAAATAATTAATTAATGAAAGAATTTTTTAAATGATTACAAATAGGATTTGTTAATTGATTGGAATATTTTAATTATAAAAAACACATTTCGTAATAAATAATCAATACAAATAATTTAAGTGCACATTTTAAAATGACAATATTGATATTCAGTCTAGGGAGCGGAAACTCCAACAAAAACAAAATGTTAAATCACACTTGCATGTTTTCTGAAATATGTATTTTGAATTTATTTTTCTAAAAGTAATCTCTAAGAGTAATCTAAAATAAAATCAATATTGGAAGATTATTTTAAAAATGTAATTGTTTCTCTTCTTTAGTTATTTTCTGATTTGATGTGGTATAAGGACAGTTTTTAAACCCATTTAGTATTGCATTTACTAAACATGGCTTTCATTTTAAAAACATAATATATATATGATGACCAAAAAAATCGATCACACATTAAATACAGTTTTATTAGCTAATATGTTAACAAGTTTGTTGATGACACTTAGTATAAAATATGTATAATAATAATGTCTTAAAATACAGAGAAAGATGACAGTGTGATAATAGAAATAGTGAAGAACTAAATTATTTTCATTTAATTCATAAAGATATAAGCAGTTACATAGCAACATTGTAAGTAGCAAATTATATTAATTAAACTAATTATGCAATTTTTTAATTAAATAACAAGCAATTTATTTTACTGCAGTTAAGTTATAATATTTGTTGTCATTAACTTATATAACAATTAAAAAGGTTTTTTGAATTCTGTTTGACTTTCTAAATTTTTAGCACACTTATAATACACCGTTTACAGTAATCACCCAAAAATGTAACCAATGAAATGGAATCGTAAACATAATAACCGTGAAAATCCTTGAGCAAATGTAAAAGTGAAGACAGGAAAATTTGTTTAAACACACGACAGTACTAATTGTAGTATTGTAATCAGAAATAATAAGGGGAACTCCAGTTATAACAACCTGGTCTACACTAATGAATAATTACTCGTAAATGTTGACGTAAATAATTCAACAAACAAAGTAAACAAACACAAATCATACCTGATTCCATGAAATGCTCTTTAACGCAACCAATAAATTATTTTAAAAAAATGGTTTACTAATTCTCTTTGTCACAAAAAGTTACTAAATTCACCACATATCACTGAGTGGGCAGTCATGCTGACGGAGACTCGGTTATTCAGTGAATATATTTAATTCAACTTGTTGTTTCAGTTGACAATTATCACACTATTTAATGTTATTATTAATGAAATGTTATACAGAAATTCCATTCCATGGGATAGTTAAGGATTGTGTTCTTGAATATACTGAATAATTCATACATTTTCTGCGTCAGTATTTCTGTTCTAGAATTGTGTCCTATTTTATGACCATTGAGTGGCTCACATGATTTTCAGATCTAAGACCATGTTCCTATTCTTTGAGGAGATTTGTTAAGCATTGCTTGTATGGCGACTGGATATCCTTTAATTCCTTCGATGAGTTTTCAATGGTATCCACGTTACCTGCATGAATTGCGTTGCCATGACAGTTAATAAATTTCTACGATTGTAAAAATATCAGTATTGATGTCGTCGAGTTGTAACTTTATAATTATCTAGAGTTTGTTAGTTGAATTTCGGTTTGGAATATCCATTTACTATTGAAATAAATAAATATATGTATTATTATTCCGAATAATTATATTGAATTTGAATTTTATATTTATATAATAAGGATATAATAATATATATATATATAATAATATATATATAATAATATAAAATATTATTATATAATAGTCAATTGAATTTAGTTATACTGAATATTATACCGAATTATAAAAAAATATTTTTATCATTTTGATACATATTCAATATCTCTGATATTATGTAATAAATTTCGCTGAAACATTAAAACATCAATAGTAGGTTTGTTTTCTAAATAATTGAAGTATAAAAATACGTTATAAGCAACGCAGTATATTATTATTTTATTTGTATTATTCGTTGTTCTATAATTACCATGTATCTTTACACATAAAATTAAAGATAATTCTTTTTATCTTTAAAAGTTTAAAGATTTTAAAGATCTTTCAAAGATTATTAAATGTTATGTATTTTTGAGTAAGTTTTTATACAAGTTATAACTTATATATGTCCAATTACAAAGTATAATGTATGGATGTATATTTTTAAAATTAAAAATGCTAAATGAAAATTTTCCTTATATATTTATATATTTATTTTATCAGTCATTATTATCTTTTTTTAATTTTTTTTATCGCAATGAATTTTTTACATCATCCTGTATCATTATATCATGATTGACACCATTCTGTACCCTGTATGTATTTTACAAAAGTTTTGAGATTTGACAGTTTGAACGATTTGAATTTTTTTTAAATATATCATGGAATCGGGAAACAAAAACAAAATCTATTTATGTGATTAAATAATGTTATACAAAAAATAAGAATTTGGTAACAATTGTAAAGTTAGGCATGAGTCATTTGGAAATAGAAGTTCAAAATTTACTAAATTAGTGTATAATATAAAAAAGGAAATAATATTGATAATAAAATGCACCCACAGCACATAATATAATATTGTTTTTATAATTCCAATGATGACCATTATTGTGGTATAATTAGTAAAAAATGATTATAATTTGGTTCAATCTTTTCACTTTGAAATATTTTTATATCACCAAATAAAATAGCAAAATTGATAAAACGACATAATACCTAATCATGATTATAAACTTAATATCAACCTCTTTCATGTACGTTTTGCCATAAATGATAAAAACAATTATTGATCTTTTAAGCAGACATATAGAAACATTTAATTTTGATAAAGAGACTACAATAAAGTTTTCAATTTTTGGATATTATATCATCAGCGTTCACGTATAATTGAAATTTTACTGGTTTCAGAAATATTTTTTAATGAGTTTTGTGTTTGCAAAACAATTTCGTTTTTATCTTTGATTTCTTCTCACATGGGAATATGAAGGCACTGCACTGCTAAGTTTGAGATAACGAAGCCATACGGTTATTTTGTAATTAATGGATTATAAAGTTGACGTAAACACTATCACTAGAATATGAACTTTTTAGAGATGCGACTTTTCTACTCTTAAAAAAGCAATACGTGTTATTTTATATTCAGACTTGTTGGTACATTTAAAATAATTTGTCTTTAAATAAATATAAGTTATTCAAAATTTATTAACTTTTCTTGATGTGTATGTATTCCACATCGTGTAACCATAATTTACATTAAAAATTACATTATAAATTATAATTTGTCAAATATTATTAATGGTTATTTATAATGTAATAGGAATAGTATAACATGCCTTGTGACTATATAAATTCGTGGTGATTGAAATTAAATCAAATAAATACACATAAACCCTTTTTGTTATTACGTAGTCATATATTATATATTATATAATTTATGTATGATGTAGGCATGTTTGTTGTTAATCTGAAATGTTGAACAATATTATACAAAACTATAATTATTGAAAACATAAATAAACTGAATTTCTTATTCGTTTAAAAAGTATCTACGAACTGATAATATAGTCATAAATAAGGCGTATAACAAATTATATAATATATATTATAACAACAAAAATAAGCGTTGAAATGGATTTTCTATTTATTTTTAAAATAAAACAAAACATTACAGATGTGATATATAATAATTATTGTCAAATCAGTTGTTTAATATGTCCGTAAAATTGATTAACACATCATTATTAACAATGTTATAAAATAATTTACTCAAAATAGACTATATTAGGTAATTGGATTTCGATTATAAATTTTTATAATTATTTTAATTTTATATATATTAATTTAATCATTATCTGTAATTTATATAAAAGTGTAATAGTTGTTGTGCCTGCAATAGTCATCCTAGAGAAAGGATTCATGATATGTATCTGTCTAACAGCCCTATCTAACTAAGATAACCACATCTATAAATACGGTTAAATATAACTAGAATATGATGTTTTATAAAGTAAACCATAAATTATATGAATAGCAAGAGTTGACAACAGGTTTCATAATATAGTCATAATAGTTAATCAAAATTTGAGAATTTTTAATTTAAATTAATACTATCAAGAAATAATAACTGCGAATCTTACGGTATACTTGTAATTAAATCATATCTCTATAATTAATATATTAAATTATATATCTATAATGTTGTAAAGATATTATATAAAAATATATATATATTACTTAAAAATGTATAAAATTAATTTTAATATCAAAATGTGAAATATTTAAACATTCTCATACATTAATATATTTAGACATTTTTATTATAAAAAAACAAATAAATCGATTTACAAAAATTGGCTTAATTGAGATATGTTAGTTATACAAAACAGTGATGAAATACTGTTTTCTGTATTGCTTTAAAGAGTTTTAATTGTGACTGTGACTTTTAATCTTAACTTAGAGTGTTGGTGGTGCGACAATATTGAAAAATCCTCATGGCCTCAGTTTGCGGTAAACAAATGTCTGTCTACAAATTATTTGCTATTGTGAAGTTGTCATTAGTAATTGTATATGTATATATATATAATGTTTACTGTTATTCATTATTTTTAAAAGTAGAGATCAATATAACTTTATTTTGGAGAAATATGTTTGTAATTAATTAATTTGATTAATATTTCAACAAATCATTGAAAATTAAAAAAAAATTATATATGTATGTAAAGCATCCATAATGTTTTACTTTTTAATCCTAAGTTATTTTTTTAGAAAATTTGACACCACCCATGTAATAATCAGACTAATTTAATATTTGAATCGACATCACATTGCTTAAAAGTTTTTTATAACTATTACTATATAGAATACTGTATAATCTATTATGATTTTTTAATCTATAATTTATGTATTTTTGATTTGTAATGAAGTATACGTGATCGAATAGTAGAAATAATATAAATTTTATAGAAACACATTTATATTTTAGACATATACGAATTAACTGGAAAAACTTTTTTGTAAAGTGTAAATTATAAATTATAAATATAATTTTATATAGAAATTGAAAATCAATATTAACGACGAAATTCATACCTTCGCATTTTCAATTTTTTCTAGGTATTGCCTTTGAGAGGTGGATTTTGATAAAGTTCGTCCAATTCGACCCGAAGCTGCCATTAGGATAGGTTTCACGTATTGAAACTGGAAAGGGGATAAAACTTTTGCATATAAAGCATATAATGTTTTTTTATTAATGGAAACGGCATTCTCTTGGGAATCTATGGATCTCAATTCTTATTGGTCCATTTTGGAGATAATATTAAGACATTTGTTCCTTTTTTATAAGCTTATTTTTCTTGAAAAAGTATTAATTGAATCATTGGTTTTATTATTTCATTTATTTCTTATTATACCAACACAAATATTGCTACTTGGTATATCAAAACCCATTCGTTGTATTATTGAAACGAAATGGGATTGATTATTCATAAATAAAACTAATATTAGAAATTTGTTGATTGTTAGCACAATGGAAAGATTTTTTACTCATATAAAAATCTAGCATATCAATTTTAGAAAGGAAATATAATGGTAATGCATGTAGGAAATATTAAAATATTTGTTACTTATAAAAAGTTGGCAATAATTATTTAGGTCTTAATTTTGGGTAACAATGTTATAGTTTAGTCTATTATGCCTTATACACCTTTATGTATATCATGCGAATATATATAATTGTGGTACCATTGGTAAAAACCTATGGATTCTCAGGCAAATGTATTTTACTGTTGTTAATCATCAGCCATAAAATAGTTGTTATTTGCTGCATGTGCTGTATTGGTTCTCAGTTATTGTTATTTTTCAATATACCGATGATGATGATGATGATGATGATCAGGAATTCACAGATTGACTGCTTTGTAAAAATATACATATTTATCATATGTATAGAAAAGTCGATCTATGACACTAGCAAATGCCACTTAGAAACCCACTACCAAACTGAAACCTCCCTCCCTTCACATCCCTATTCCGCTCCTTCTCTATATAAAATTGTAAGCCTACTAATAGAAGCAATGTAGGTACCAAATAAATAATATGCCATATAATTGCAGTGAATTCAAATTTAAGGTTTCCGAATCGATTTTGAGTAAAATATATCTCTTTAAAGTTTTTTATTTATTTTATTAGTTGGCAAGTGATTATATGCTACACCGTTATGTCTGCCGTAGCGATCTTTTGTTTTATAAGACCTTCTACGACAACCACGTAAAAAATTTCCTTAGGAAGAAATGGTCTCACGTTATTTACCTGACGACTGACTTTTTGCATCTTCTCATTGAATTACTCTGTGTTTAAATCCGACAGCCAGCATTAGTGAAATCCTAACTACTCCCTATATCAACGCATTAGTGAGATTTCAAATCCATTATAATACACTTTTTAAAAAAGTAAATGACGGAACTTACACTTAACCCTGTTTTTTATCGATGTGTTCTAGTTATAGCTATATAAATTGGAATATACTCATATATTGATAGTAGTGAAGTATAAAGAGGACAGTTATATTGTGGACAGCTATATTATAAGTTAGAATTAATATATTGTGACCTGAAATATTTTCTTCAAATACAATTGTGACGCATATTTTATATTACATTATATATTTCTCATATATTTACCATGTTTAACTTGTAACTGTAATATTTTATACACATTTTAAATAATGATAAATGCAATAAATAATAAATAATTTGATTATGAATAATAAAAAGGTATTTTCAAACTGTATATGTTTATTGCTTGTTTATATTCTATATTGCGCATAAATTATACTTTTCTTGACAAAGAAAACCCTAGGGTATCATGAAAAGTATACACTTTATCGCTAATTATAGTTGGATTTCACTATTTTTGCCATTTTACATATTATCAAGAAAAACAAGCACACAGCTATTACCAAGGTTGGCGTCGTATTGCGATGAACAGCTACAACGTAACGATCGGAAACATTCACAGCCATCACTGTAACTATCACCGTACCAACAACTGCCCCCTCTAACATTGTTAAGACAATCATGTTGTGTATGACTAGTGGTAATTGCAAAAGAAGTAGGAATGATATCGAAAGCAATGTCAATGTGAATATAAGTAAAGTTTGCGAGGAGGCACGGGCTATGTCCAAATCGCTTTTATATCGCTGTACAGTGCTAAAAATTAATAAAGTAATAATAACGCTATACTAATAGCAAACTTTATAATAATTAATAACACAGCGGTGGATTGAACACTTAATACTAATATATAAAGCTTGATTCTCTAAAGCTACTAAGTAACTATTACTAAGGATTTATCATAATTTATAATTATAAACTCACAATTTTAAAACTTAAATTATAAAAAAAAATTGTATAGAAACATATGTTTTTCAGAATAGCAAAAAAGCTTGTGACATGTTTTACGTGGAGAAACTATATTTACAGGTTTAATATTCTTCATAATTTTGCGTACAATTTATAAGTAGCAAGTCGTTTCTAACATTAATGTGATTGTTTAATTCAAATGTAAATGCAGGAATGTCATATTAACAAAATATACAAAAGTATAAATGGTAGTACTCTCTTATGTAAAGTATAATTAAAAAGTACATAATAATTTAAATATTTTATTAAATACTAATAAAATGTTACATAATTAACTTGCGTGTTATCAAATACGTTATTTTCTTTGTTTTCTGTGACCGTTTGTGAGTCTCCAACGTCATACTGCGAATACTGATGCGCGGTTCATGACTGCGGGAGCAGAGGTATCTGCACTATTGCAAAGAACAACCCGCCCATATATTACCCCGACGATACAGAATGTGAAAAAGACGGCAGAGAATATTAGGAGAAAATATTTATCGAATAAATTTTGCTCTAAATTTTTCATGCCATTATAGTTGAATAGTTACCTCTGACAGTGACGATTAGGTGTTATATTTTTTACTACTCTACGATTGTCAACTATCGCGTTAATTCTTCAACGAGGACGGTAATGGCCAATTGATTCATCAGAAAAGTGGTGGTCAACATGGTACCCCGTATCATGTCAGTCGGTTGTTAACGACTCTGAACAATTCGTAGATTTATGGTCCCCACGCCAAGCGACTACAAACAGGTAACTGAGTTTACTGATTGAGTTAATCAACTCAGTTGCTGAACCCAACACAGGAGAAGATTGCTACTGGCACCTAGCTAACTGACTGAATAGCTAAACTCGAGTACGAATCAATACTTTAACAAACAACGACGACGTAAATGGCCACTAACAATAAGTCAATTGTGTTTCGCTGAAATTATGTCTACTTCTGTAGTTTCATGATAAAAACAAGATGCCTGCTGTTTTATCGAAAAAAAAGTATGGAACCATTTTTATTGTATAATTTTAATGGACAAATGTAGGAAACGCTAATTTCAGATAATTGTTTTTAATGTGGTGTCGATTTTAATGTAATTTGTATTAAGCATCAGCTATATAATCATATATAACATATACTATATAATGTAATACTAAATTATGCATTGTCAAATGTAATGGCTTCAATATAATATTAGGCATGAAAATTACTTTGTTGAATTTGCGTTTTGACTCCTTAATATACGGGTCATATATAGTTATATATATATTTGGTTCTCAGTCGCCAGTCGACAGTTAGATTTTCAACTTGATAAATACTTCGGGCAACTCAGTGCGTTTCCGTTAAAACCCCTACAAACGGAAAACTAATTCCGCAAACTCAGTTATCATTTGCTAGTTTACCCGTGTGTGAAGATAGGGGTTAATCAACTAGTTAACCAAACCAGTCTGTCAATTACCTGCCAGTCAGTAGTCATCTTGTGTATGGAGGTCTTTAAGCTGATGATGTAGCATTGTCACTATGTAATCTAAATCAGACACTAATACTGACCGGAAGCCATGCTCGTCAATCCGCACATTTGCAAATGTCCTAGACTGAATAATTTATGTTAAAAATATACTTTTAACATAACCAGAAAATTTGCGCAAATTTAATGATTCGATTCATGTCGATATATAAAAATTGGTTAAAATTGGTAATTTTGGTAACAATAAGCACTACTAAGTAAATAATATATTAAACATATTTGTATAGGCACACTAATTTCCGCATATTATTAAAATGATATAGGAGAGTATATTAAAAAATTCTAATTATGACTTCTACACTTAAACATTTTAGTTTACAATTTCAACTATAATAAACTGAAACATTTAATCATTATAAGAAACAAAGTTTTCAATCAATCATTCAGTCTTCTTTTCATTGAGGATCAACAAGAATTCAATTAGTACAGATGGCAAATAATAATTTGTGAAAATTAATTTTGTACTCAGTCAACCAATAAAGAAAAATTATTTTAGTTTGTGCACAGATATTTTGAAATATATTGCTACCCCGTCATGCTAAATTTATGCTAATGACGTATTAAACCGTCACGTTTAATTGACGTGACTTCCACTGACAAATTATAACAGAGATACAATGAAAAAAATGTAATGTTAGTATAATGTTTTATATTCCCTAGAAATTAAATAAACTTCAAAAAAGACCATTGTGTACGGATTCCAAATAATTTTAGTAAATTAATATAATATAATATACCTATAACAGTAATAAAATATGGAGTTAAGTATATTATAAAAATAAAACCCAATACATATACTTTGTTGTGTAAATGGAGCATATAGTCACTTCCCCGTCATTTTGCTTCCTCCTCTGTTTAATTCTTATTATTATATGGCAGTTCGCGGTCTCCACGTTTCTGTTTTAGAAATTGTTTTAGAACTCTCTATGAAAACAACTCGTGATTGGTTTTTCCTTTTAAATTTTAATTCAAATGATTTCAAATCTATCCGACTTCGTATTTTTGACAAAATCGAATCGATCGGTCATTAACCCACAATTATATCTTTTTTAACCATAATTATCCACAATTACAATAAACCCATTATACATCCAACCACTTTTAATCTCTTTTTCAAATATTTTGAAATTTAATTGACTATTGATTATATATTAATTTATATATTATGATACAAAATAACATATAATTCTATAATCAGGGGCGCATCTATAATTATTCAAGCGGTCATATTATGTATTACGTTATATAATTGAGACCGCGTTTAAGTTTTCTTATTATATAAAAAAATTGGAGTTATGCTATTTTATTGTTCATGTACAAAGAAAAATTAATATTATTATTAGCTAATGTATAAAGTTATATCAATCGAACTATAGTATTATATATTTCCCTTTATTAAGGGGTAGGCCTATAAAGAAAATAAAGGTAGGACATTAACAGAAATTAGAACTTATGTAAATAGTGAAAATTAAATGACCGACAATAATTTTGACGACGTTACCCGCAGGCAACTGAAATTATTTAAATGATATATACACAAAAATAATGCTTTTAATTAGTCATCCGTTCACTCAATTAAAACAGGAGCATATATTATTTTATGCACTTGTGGTGAATAATCAGGAGACAGATTTTTCAACAAACGGTTGCCATATAGAATATTCTTGTTAAATGTGATTTAAGCTTTCTTATATTTAAAAAATTACATTGAGCGATTATTGATGTTCAAGATAAATTTATAATGGTTGCGAGAGTAAATTCTTGTTTGAATAATTAAATTCGCTTAGTATGTGTGGGTGTCTTTTTTTCACTACATATATTATTACATCTATAATATACTCCCATAATTGCACTCTAGTGTTCTTTTCCACATACATACATATTACACAAAATTGATGAATCTAACATTCCATCTTTTAAAAGGATTAGAAGCAGAATATTATCAATATTTATGTTAGTAGTAGAGAAGGAGTCTTTCTAGTTAACCCCCTTCTCTCGCCACATACGTAGGCACATTGTTAAATTTAATTTCACAAAATTTGAAGATCAATCTTAATTATTCTCGTATTTCAAAATATTTCATTAGAGTTTAATAAACTCATAAACCTAGATGGAATACATAACAGTACAACGCCTATATGTATATACAGAAATAATTACAACATATACGTTCTCAGGGACAACATGACAATGAAGCTGGTGACTATAGGGAGTGTGAGAGGAGAGAACATTAAAGAGGTGTTGCAAAATATGAGGCTTAAAAATACAGCACAAACTCATATGCAGATGGATGTTCTTGATGATTTATAGACTGAAGTATTCATGAATAAAATAAAGAGGATATATTTTAGGATTTTAGGATATTAAACATAAGAAGTTGAGGGATTATGAGTTCTGAGATTTAGAAGTTTATGGATTGAGGAGTTTAGGGATTTAGGGAATTAGGTATTTAGGGATTAAGGAGTTTAGGAGTTTAGGGATTTAGGAGTTTATGATATTAGGGGTTTGCGGATTTAACAATTTAGAGATTTAGAAGCTTATGAGTTTAGCGATTTAAGAGATTAGGGATTTAGAAGTTTAGGGATTTAAAATTTTAGGTATTTTGGAGTTTAGGGATTCAGGTATTTAGGTATTTAGAAGTTTAAAGATTTAACAGTGTAAGGGTTTTAGAGTTTGTGCATTTAGGAGTTTAAGGATTTAGAAGTTTCAGGATTTAGGAGTTTAAGGATTTAGGAGTTTAAGGATTTAGGAGTTTAAGGATTTAGGAGTTTAAGGATTTAGGAGT
>JAUZND010027905.1:0-23596 GCA_034780555.1 Coelogynopora nodosa
TTACTATAGTAATGTTATTAAACGAAAATTAACTTTATAAAAAAACAGGTAACATATGTTGCTTTATTCAATAACTAATAATTTTTTTAATATTTTACTTCAGGATACTATAAGCCTATTTAAAATTCTGTGAATAATTGTGTACTAACTATAAAAACATCAGAGATCACAAATTGTTTGACAGATTAAAATATTGTATTATATAACAACATCTTAGATTTCTATCTCTGTATAATAAATTATTTATTTGGCTGGCTACTAGGTATAGTTCTAGTTAGCTGCCCAGGACTTTTATACTATAAAGCAATCTTTTTATATGATTAGTATGTTAATTGAAAATCGTCTAAAATGTTCTAGATGATTACAAACTTCCAAATAACTTGTTGCCTTGATAAGGTGTTTTCTTGATCTGCATTAATTTATTAATCAAGTAAGATCTACCATATTTCTTAATATTTAAGCAGTCAATGATTAACTAAACATTGATCAGTGAACATTAAAAAAGACATTCTCAACTTTATTGATATATACGTGCGTTAATATCGTAAGTCATAAATGTTGGTTTTTCCTTTAAACCATCTTGATATTATTATAAAATTAGATTATTATTTATCAGTCGCTTTGATAATTTTTGGTTATTTTTATTTATATTTTTGATTTATTTTGTGGTGGTTCAGGAATTGAATAGAATATTATGTTCATTTACTATAAAACAGTAATTCAAACATGGTATATTCAGGACTGTATAGCTAAATAAAACAATTTCAGTGGATAGCAGTCAAAAAATCCAAAAGGTAGCTAAAAAATGTAAGGGGCGACAATATTTTCTTTAAGTTGGTTTTTTATATGAAACTCACCTAATATATACACAATAAGTTAAATGTGAAAAATTAATTCAAATATGCAGAATGTAAAAAAAAAACTCTATAATTAATTAAAAGAGCACTTTGTTCTTAAGGAAGGGGTTCAAAAACAACGAAAATGAAATTGTTCCATTTCACAATTTGATTTAAATACCTCAAATATAGATATGTAAACAAAAAACGTATTTTATCAATTTTATCGAAGTGAATTCTGTATGTATCTCCTACTCTACTCTATAGCATTGAGGCGAGGAATGTAATGTAGTCATTTTCTATTTAACAGAATAATCTTAAAAATGACCTTAAATTGCTCTTTTTAAATTATATGTTTGACACAGGCTCGTATCCAGGGGCTGTGCGGCCGGTGCCACCTCAAACACCCTCAAAGACTTTTTTTTTAGAAAGATAACGTTTTATGAAGTAACGTATAACCATAGATGGCCATGCTAATCGTTCGTTAAAACTACAATTTCGGGGCGGAACGGGCGTGCGCCCCCCCTAAAATATTTATAAGGCGCCCTTGAGCATTTAAATAAATTGGCGCCCCCTTGAAAAGTAAAAAAGCACCCCAAAGAAATGACTTTTTATAACTACATATTATTAATATGTATAACTTACTAAATAGCGTCTGATTCTAAAATACACTTTCTTTAGAAAAAAAAATAAAGTTATACCTATTGATATTGATAGGCACTTCAATTTAATTATCACTTTCTGATGGTTGGGTGTTAAAGCATGAAGATGAAAAGAGATGAAAGCATTAAACCTGAATAAGCGGAATGAATAAAGTATAGTTTGTTTCCTAATTTAATATAGTAAAAACCATAGAGATCAGATTGTTAGGTTTGCCTTATCTAGAGACGACATATTGATTATTAACTGGTAACAGCTTGTACGGTAATACCATAGATATGGTATTTGAGCACATTAAATCATTATGTTTTATCCTATAATCATATCGCTGAAATAATTATAGTTGTAACTATCTTCTGTACTTTAATCATATATAACATTATTATTAAATACTTTTTAATAGCTGATATCAATCTCCCGGCCTCTTATTATAGACATTAATTTAGACATTCTTTTCTTCTTACATGCTCAGGTTTTCGTTTAGTCATGTTTCTTAGTAATGTTTATTTCCGCTTAACGGCATCCTCTTTTTTCAATCACATGCTCTGGTTTTTGGTTTTGTATTGTACCTTGTATTATTGTACTAATCTTTTGAGTTGTGTATCTATTCTATTATGTGCTTTCCGCTTAGCGGCATCCTATTAGTAAGTTTTGTACATTTTATTAAATAAAATTCTACAAGTTATATATATTTATAAAAAAATGTAGCCCCTAAATTTAAATAAGATTTTGTTTTCTGACGAACTAAAAATGATTATATGTATATTAGCATGTAGGCGGATTGAATAAAGTACCCCAAAGTATATTCCTGAGATGCTCTCTCTTGCATTCTAGGTCTTAAAACCTCAACGCGTAGCCATGATTACTTAATACGCGCCCTTTTAATGATTCCGCCTCCCCCTAAATCAAAAAGCTGTATCCGCCCCTGAATATGCATACAATTTATCGTCATTTATTTTATTATGTTATTATTCACTCTGATTATTTCATTACTTAGGGGAATAAAAATATCTTCTTATATACCCTTGTGTGTCCGTATATGTCCATAAATATCCTTATAATAATTACTAACCGATGTTATGCTACGAAAAATATTATATATTTAACAGATTTAGAGACAAACTATTTTGTTGGCGTACATGCTTAATCAATTACATGAAACGCAACACAGTTTATCCTCGTATAAACGTCTAAGAACAGTTGTAACCCAATTCAGTATGATCCCTTTTCTATCTTCAAAAATCCGTTTAACAGTAGTTTTTATTTCATTTAAATAGTGCAATGTATTAACTTAGTTTGCAGTCTTTTTAAACGTTGCATATATACATACTTAACGGTATTTGTCACTCACTTAAAAAATCATTACTTAGTCTCGATAATTATTAAAATCTTTATACAGGAATAATGCAACAAATTATTAATTTTATTACTAATTTTATTCTTAAATCATCAAACTGAAGTAAAGGTGAAATACTAATAGAAACTAACCATTATTATGAAAAATAAAGTTAAAATGCATTGTTTACAAACAATTATATAACACATATACAATTTTCCCGTAAAAAATATGGTGAGTAGAACAAACCATACTTTGACAATTGATGCACTTTGTGCGCGATAATGTGTAAGCATCACATTTGTTGTTCCTTCTTCAATATTACCCAACTAGTGCCCACTACGCAGCAAATACGTCGCGGTGGCGCAGTATTCGCATGCCTCTAGTTCCGAAGGTCCCTGGTTCAAATCCCGACCAGGCCACCTTACGTGATTAAATTCAGCCCATATAGACTCATGGACAGAGCCCGTTGTGGTGCGTCTCAGCAATCCGTTGAATATCTTTCCGCGCATCGGCGTCTTTTGCTGTGTCTGATTTGCCCTCTGCGGTGAATGCTGGTGTCTACCTGCTTAACTGCTTCTCAAGTAGCAAGTCCAGTTAATCACACATGTCTGCTGTGGAGGGCATTTTGGTAGGCATGGCGGGAGACTTGCACTCTTCACATTGTGAGTGGTGATGACGAGAATTCCGCTTTAAAAAAAACTACGCATAAGCAAAAAGCTCATCGTAATGAATACTTATCAACCGTTGATCAAATGTTATTCAAACTGCTAAATATTGTTCGATTTAAAATTGACTGTTCAGATTTTTTAAAAATTTAACTCTTTAATGTTCCAAATTTAGCTTTTTCAAATCTACATTCATTATCATGTTTAACCTCTACATATAATAGTACATGATCACATTATATTCAATTCCTTAACAACACCACGAAATACATCAAAAATATATGTATTGAAAAAGAATCAGAAATTATCATTGACAGCCAAATTAGAAACAACACTTTTTATAAATATCAAGAAGATTTAAATAAAAAACAAGAATCTGATCCATACTCCAAAAAGGTCAAACAAATTGTATATTCCTTCTTCCTTCTTAGAAGGATTTAAAATTGACAACTTTTTTGCAGCATAATATATCAAGAAAAAACCTTTCAAAACCATAATAGAATATCTCGTATGTATTATCATCAAACTACAAATAATAATTTCAAAAGTGTTTACAATTCACACCATAGATTATACTCTATATCAAATATATCTGAACTCTGAAGTGATTCGATGGCAAATGAAACCTGTAGATTTAAAATACATTCTACCAAATCCGAAAAGCAGAAGCATAACTGGGGACAGACCGAATCATAGAAAAGAACATGTACAACAAATAAAATTTACACAAAAAATACAGATAACAACAATTTTATTAATATACTTAATTTAAGATAATATACTCACAAACTCTAAATGTAGCCATCAAAGCCATTTTTTAACTTTAATATCAGATTAGAATAAAATTATTTTTGAAGTAATTTTTAATGTTTATTGAACCACTATAATCAATTAGAAGAATTACACCTTTGCAGTTCTAATTTACATGTCAGAAAAAATGTGTATGGGATTGATTGGCATCACATATACGACAAACACATTACACCAAGTGATGCTTAGTCAGCCATAACATTTATTTTATCAAAACGATAGTATATCATCCTAGGAATTTTGTATTATGTATATTTGTTAACGCTGTTTTTTTTAATCTGTATAGCTGTCTATTTTATATTTAAATCGCTTTTACACCCCTTGAAACTAGTATACATATATCTAAATCAAAATGTTAAAATAAAGGGCGCTCATTGTGACTGTAACGAAAATGTGCACAGCGTAACGATCTCCTTTAATTTTTGTCAATAATCATATAGGCAAAGTAGAGAAAAAATCGATAGATTAAGTCAAATTGCATTATTTAAGGATTATGTGCTTACTGGCAGATTTTCGTGGTGCTGATCCGTTAAGATGCGAGAAATATTAGAATGTGCATTGAAAAACGCTTAAGATTATGACGCTTAAGATTTGACACATTCTATACTTTGTATGGATGATTTTATGTAACCTAACGAAGTATGTGAAAAATGCAAATAATAAAGCATATTAGTTTGTTCTAAACATCAAACATATTAAGATCAACACTACATCCGTGTTCCGATGCTATAACGATGTCATATTGTGAATAACAAAGGTAACACTTGTTTGATGAATTTATTTCAGACCATAATATAACTGTATTTTCCTAAGTACGAGCGAGACACAGAACTTATACTTTACAACTTATTAATACCTACACATTTATTAGAATTTAATTATTCGAACTCTAAAATTTAGAGCATTAATTTAACCAGCGGTAAATCAATATGATAGCTTGTGGAGGATGCTTTTAGGAGAAGCGCGCTATGATAAAAAAAGATGCTTCCGGTTGAAAGAGTGAGTGATAAAACACAAATAAAAGAAAAAGTACAAATGGATGCTGGAATAACAAAAATAACATACATCGTCTAAGATTGTTCTTAGTTTATTTAATTATATTGCGAAGTTGGAGCATTAATTAAAGAAATCTCACATTATGTTTCTTTATAATTACTTATAGAATATCAGTTACAAATTAATTGTAAACGAAAGATACGAATATTTTTTCGTTTGAAACATTCACAATTGTATACAAAAATGTAACAAGGTAAACAATGTGTTTATCACTATATTCAAAACATTCAATACATTATTATTGCGTTAATTATTATAATATGGTTTAAGAAAAAAATGTAATAGTAAATAACGTAAGGTTACTGAATAATTGTTTTTATAATTATAGTTTACGACACTTTTTATGGCAAACAATGATGTGATGATTGAAGTTATAGCCCAATGACGCCAAAGGTTTGATGCCATAGGAGTCTAAATTTCTATTTATTAAAATTATTTAATAAATAGTTTTTTTTGTTTTAAGGTTTTTTTGCACTTGTCAAAATTTCAATATCTTCTAATAATATAAATATATGTTTTATTTCACTATTATCACATTAATCATTTTTTAAATGTTATTGCTGATATTTCTAAATTTTTCTGCTTGGAAAGTAATGAAGAAAATAGTCATTTCGTTAAATTAATATTAATTTTATGTATGCATGAACTGAAAATATTTATCTTATACAAAACATATTTCGAATTATTTAAAAGCAATTTAACTAATTCTCGAAGAGTTTATCTTCAAACTAAAATAAAACAATCTCCAAGTTTGGGTTGTATTTTACGGAGTATAATAGAATTATTTCATCATACATTGTATATATATATATATACATATATATAATACATTGCCTGCACACTTTTTTTCTAAAACACTAAATTAAAAAAAAGTACAGGGCTTTTATTGAATTGACTCGGAGCAAAATAACAATACGATGTACACTTACTGTATATACACAATATTCTATATTATTTTCAATAGTAGAAGTTCCCGTAATCAGTTGATTGATTGTGATGCAAATTTATGATAAATTTTTATCGAAAATGACGCCAATTTTCGGAAATTTCTCTCTTGACTCAACATGAAAACCAATATTGCTGGATCAATTAGAATATCTTTGTGGCATATGGAAGAGAAGACAATTATTGTCAAATCAATTGGAATAATTGTGTCCGTTTCCAATTAAGCAGCCTTTGAAGCTGTGCATTTTTCCTATAAATGTTTAGTTCAATATTCCCATCAATATCACTCATGAAGTTAAGACAAACATTCCAATTTTATACTAAACGTATTGTGTATTGGTAGTTCTAAAGTTTGCCTTGTTTGACTGAGAACATTACGAATTTTGTCAATCCATAACAAACTTATCGTTTTGAAACTTCTAAAATGCAAATTTTCGTATTTGTTCATACTGTCCACAGTAGAAACATAATAAATAAATAAATAAATAAAGAATATAATAAAATTGTATATTCTAAGCTTATTTTATTTTAAACCAAATATTGTTTATCGTTAATTAAAACCTGACTCTTTGTCATTTTAAAATTGTATTTAAAATATAGGTTTATTGAATTACAAATGAATTTATTTGTATAAACATTAATTGTATTTATTAAATTTCAAGAAGTTTACCCAGGTTCTTGAACGAACCTAGTACTTTTGAAGATTTGTGCAAATTATTGAAATTTCTATTTGTTTCATACATGAAAAACTTTCAACTTTATTGAACAAACTGAATAAAATAAGTAAGTAAATAAGATAGTAAATATCATAAGTAATGTAAATAGTAACTATACTGGTTGAACAAAGAAAAAACAAAATAAATTTAACAAGACAAAATTAAAATAGATTTGTTAATAATAAAATTTAAATTATTAAAATGAATATTATTATTATTTTTAAATAACCTTATAGAAACATTATATATTGATTTTAACATATTGAATTTCAACAGAGAACATTTATGTTCTTAATCTATTCACTAAATACACACATATATATATATATATATATATATATATTGTAACTGCTCACAGAATAAAGTTTGTTTGTTTATTACGTTAATTGTTCTATTTAAACTCTTATTTTCAGTAAAACACTGTGCTTTGAGTGAAGCATTTATGGAAGAAGACCACGTTAGCCATGACCTGAATGTTGATGCCACACTTTTGAGTGAGAGCAATTGTTTGTTTTTTAATTGAATTTTCTCATCGATAATATGATACATGTAAAATATTTTGTTCTTAAATAATTCAGCTATAACGTGCGTGTAATCTAATTTAAAATATTAAATCATTGAATTGATGTAGGCTATGGTTTTCAAAACATAGTCCTTTTTTTAAATGCTACATTTACTTGTATTATTAATTTTTAAATATTCTATATGACTTATTCATTCGGACTCTATATATACTATAATACAAATGTGTTTACTTAATAACGCAAAAATAACGTCAACTCATTTGTTCTGGTTAAATTGTAAAAAGAGGTCAACAAATGATTTATTACTATTTATATTATTTAAAACGGATTAATGTTGTTAAGCAATTGTAATAAGTTGTTTAAAAAGTTATACAATAACACAGTGCACCTCCATATTTGTTTTTAATTATTTAATTATATATATATAATTAATTTTTGCATATTATAACATACATTACATTTTTAAGCTACAACTAGATGTATATCTTTTCAATAACATAACGAGCCTTCATTAATAATACATTGCTTTATAATGTTTTTCCCAGGTTTAATACCCACATAACTATTTACAAATTATTGGTCTCTTCAAAATTGCATACGTAAAATGGTACATTTTATGTATATTTCTGAGACTCTAGTTTTCACGTTTGCAACAAGTTGTAGTCAATCTAACATTATAGAAATCAATTTTAGTACTTGTTAACTTTACTAATTTAAACAGCAATATTAACTCAGTCGAAAAATTCTCTGTATAGAGACACAAAATAATGTATTATTATTATTGAAGAATAGAAAGATTTAAGCAATCGATCATTTGTATCTAACATTACTCTATGCCTTACTTTTCATTAAACGTTTAATATAATTGAACAATTCTAAATTATTCATAATAAGTTTGCATTAAATAGCCAATAATCCTATTTACAAATATTTATTCATTAAGTTATTAAATGCTGTTTTATTTTAAGACTAAATTGTTCGTCATTATAATAAGTATGACGTTATAAACATATAAATATAGGGTTATATTTATACACAAAAAAGCTTTCAGACAAATTTTATATATAATTTCATTTAACAAAAAAATAAAAGTGCGGTTAATATTTCAACAAATTAATTGATAAACAGGAATTTTGTATCATTTTAGATATAGACCAGTCATTAAAAAATATATATTGTATACTATATGTATAATTGTTTTGAGTTAGATACAATTTAAATTATGTATAGGTAATTTTTCTTTAATTTTAAATAATTTTAAAGAAGCTGTCAAAATGCTGCTTTTTGTGTAAATTTTATAATTTAATCTTTTGATATCAATCGTTTTACTAATTTTATTTGATTGATTTAATTATTCACACTTTTTATTAAATATTGTTTATGATATCGGGTAAATTAAATGTTAATTATGTATGCTACAAAGTAATTAATTGCTCCTTAACATATCGATTACTTATAAAAAAAAATATTACAAAAAATATTTAATCTGATCTTAGTTTTTAACTATATTGTATATATATACAATATGTACTCTCTTCATATTATTTCAAAACATTTTCTTCTCGCAATTTTGTTTATATAAGGGATGTCGTGTTTAAAAATAAAACTTCTTGACAACTTTAGCCTCTTAAACAAACCTGTGAACTGAAAACAACACAACTCCGGTGTGAGCATTAAATTAACCCCATATATTTGGCTTTTAAAGTGAACAAAAGAGTTTCATGACGGAAAAAATCTAGTAAAAACAAACCTCGAGACACCATTGAATGGAGAATATCAAAGAATTGTGCCACACACTTAATTTTGCTTAAAAAATATGCATTTAAAACTTGCATATGATTTAATAGGTATAATAAATGTCTGATTGGAACATTTGTCATACACTATATATAATATATATATATACATAGATAATACTTAGAAGAAAATAAGCACTGTAAATCATTCAGTTAACATTAAATTTTGATGACGCTTGTTTATCAGAAACTACAGTTGCTACATTCCAAGAAATATAGTACGGACATTTAGAGAAAAAAATTTACATAACAATATCATCCTTGAATATTATTATATAATTATACTAATTGTGTATTAATATTATAAATTACACCAGGGGATCAAAAAATTAATATTTTCTTAAATATTAAATGTATTTATTAAGGTACCGTCGTCTTTTGAAAAGTGTTGCATCTTTTAGTCTACATTCTGTATAAGTAAGGCTGGTTTTTATAATTGCAGTAGTTTACAATGTTGTATTTTTAATTTAATTTTAGAGAGAAAAAATTCATATTTTATAAAAATTTATTAAATAACTATAGAAAAAGGTAGAATCTTTTTATATAAAATAAATATAATAAGCACGATCCACATGGAAAATAAAAAAAGCATTACAGTTAATGTAATATAATAACCATAAAAAACGATGTGTAGGCTACAAAAAATTATTAATTATAGAAAAAATCGATTAATACAAGACCAGATTATATAACTCACAAACAAATTTAATCGATTACATATCAAGATTATATATTACGTTTTATATAAAAGTTTTTAATATAATAGTTTTTTTGCTATTTTTTGTATTTAATTTAATAAGATGTTGGTGGCCATAACAATTTTTGTAATCAGCCTAATTTATATTTAAGATTTATATTCCAAGTTAGGTATTTTTCTGTCCTCAGGCGTTTCGGGTGATTGTTTTATTTCACTAACAGCTTATTACTGTTTTTGTTTTTCCCTGATGAAAAGATGGCGATCGGCCCCACGAAACATGTATTGGCTGTTTTATAAAAATTATGTACATATTCAGCTTTTTCATACCGCCTAATTTGTTGTCTGATATAAATTATAAATAACCCGTCTATTTTTAATTCGCATTTTTGATCAACTATTTTATTTTTGCAGTAGTTCATTTATAATACATTTTACTCTATATATGTATTTAAAGTAGTATATATTGTATATAAATAATTAGCATAATTCATTACATGAAGTAATTAATTAAAAAAATTATACTTCGAAATAAATTTGTCAGAAACCAATTATATTCTACTTATTACTCAAATAATCAATTTTGTACATATTTTTGTTTGTGTAATATAATATTTTTAGTATAAATATATTCTATATGTTCATATTAATTAAAATTAATAATAAATGATATATTAAATAATCGTATTTTATATATATACGGTATATATATTTTAAGTTGACAATATATATAATGCTGAAGACTATTTAGTATAAATCTTGATTGTATTTTATTTATAATGTAGTTAATTTAATTTCTTTAACTAACATTTTACTATTTGTCATACTTGTTTTCAATCAATTAATAAAAAAATTACAATAATGTATAATAATGTTATATAATATACATATTATAAGAAAATATAATTATCTTAAAAATTATTATGTTAAAAATGGTATTAGTATGTACATAAAAATGCGACATTTTTTTCAAAAAATATTACAACAGAATTAGTAGATTGAACAAGATTTACATAATTGAACAAAATACAAGTAGCTATACATCCTGCATAACAATCTATATGCCTCTAAGCTGTATGATATCAAGCATAATTAGACGAGACATATTGCATTTGTATAAGTATTTTTACTAAAAGTTTTTGATTTTAAAACAAAACACACATTTGTAGTAAACAAAAAATACAATACTGTTAAGTGACATTACATTTTTTCGTATAACAAAAATGAACTTAGAGTTATATTTTCAGTAAATGCTAAATAAGGGCTATGTTTTTAAAATGCACAGACAGTTATACTTCAATTTAATATGTTAATGTAGTTATTTACTATTAAGATATTGAGTGAAAATAAAGCAATGTTTACACGTTAGAATCATTGTGCAATGTTTTAAGCGCACAGCGCGAAGGATATTAAATTATGTTGAACTAACTTTTTTCCATAATATATATACTAATAATGTATAGAATAATATCTCTAATATAATTAATTTCTACTTCATTTGAATCATAAATTATCTTAAAATTTTAATTGTTTTTTACTAATTTTACTGATCTCTATCTTTAGACATAGAAATTATAACAAAATTTGTTTGCGGTAGCTATATTAAAATTAGGAAATTACTAATTTCCTTCGAATCAACAATAATTTTACAGGAAAATAAAAAAAATACAACTATTTTACACCTTCTGTAATTACTAAACAAATACAAAACAATATATATATATATATATATTTATTGATTGATTGAAAATAGTATATTATCCTATTATCATTTTTATTACAATAATGATTAAATATTTTTCTGTTAATATTTTTGTAGATGAATTTGTGAAGATAAATGTAAAGGAATTTATCTGCCAGAATATAAATCACTTGATATTCGTTGAGATAATTGCCAATTCAGAAAAATTAAGGGATCCCAACAGAGCACGTGTTCCCTAAACATGTCTGGCAACTACCTATTCCCATAAGAAAAACATTTTTACAAAAATATTAAATTTCAGTCATGCAAGAAGTTCGTATTATTTTTATAATAAGCAATGTTTTATTTTCCAGTTATCAATTTTATATTATAACATGATTACGCTAAATTTGATTCAGCAAATGTATTTTTGTTTTAGATATAAAAAATATATGATATTATATTGTATTGTATTATTAGTCATCTTTATTTACTACTTTTTATATACATGTTTTTTCAGACTATTCCCGCTCCGAAGTGGCCTTTGCCATCATAAGCGTAGTTCTTATGGTCATAGGGGCCATTTTCAGTGTATATACCATACTACAGCCCAATTTCATGATGAAAAGGTTATGCGCCTTTCTTCATGTTACCGCTGGTAAGTCCTTTCTTCATGTTACCGCTGGTAAATAATGAAGGCGATCTGTTCAATATTTGCAAACATTTGTATGTGCCTACTGAGATTTTTTATATAAATTTTATCAAACGTGCATAAAGCAAATCACTTTTGAAATCAAATAAGCAGCATAAAATGGTCCACGGATAATTGCTGTCTTATTTTCTATTTGACATATAGTCTAGTCCGGCAAATCAGAACAGGTAACATGTATAAAATCTTGTTTCAGTTAGCCGGAGTTTTTAGTGAGTCAAATCAGAAACAAATTTAACCTATTGTATTTTTCAAAGTCGTCAATACAAAAGTAGCTAAAAAACAATAAATTTGAAAATAATAAAAGCAACTAAGAAAAACAAATGAAAGGGATTTTAGAATTTCAATAAAAATGGTCAAAATACATATACATTAAAATAATTCTGAAATAAACAAATAAAAGAATTTTAACTAATTTAAAGTAATTATTGTGTTCTTTAAATTGACATCGCTTGTTTATGTTAGCCACTTGTTTTAATGCGGACCTTGAAAAATAGTTTTTTATTCTTCGGGGTTTTCCTTCGAATTTAAATCACAACCTTGAAATAACGATGGTTTCATAGACTTAAAATGGAATGTCTTTCAAAGAAATAATCATAATTATAGCGCTTTGTACATTTAGTAGATAAAGATACATGTAGAAAGCACTAGCAAAAAGTACATACGTTGTTTTTGTGTGTACGTTAGTTAAGATGCTGTTGTTAATATTGAAAATTGCTAATTATGATTTTGTAATATTACATACATTGTTGATATAAGAAAAGTTCTACGCATTCTGTTCATAATTTACATTAGTCGGTGTTTCGATTAGCCGATTTTTTTATATTCTAGCTCATAAGCCAAAAAATTAGGAATTAGTTCTAATTATACGGTAGTTCCGATTAGCCGGAATAAGTTGTATTTTTTTGCGTGTATCTTTAATTGTGTAATAAAACATTAATATCTACACAACTTTGAAGATCTTTCACTGCAATGCCCAATCTGAGATCGATTTCGATTTTTTAAAGATCATTAGTTAGATGGCTTATTCAAACTCACGACAATTCGGGTTTTTTTCTGTTCTTACTGCATTGTTAAGTTACTCTCATTTTGTTACATAAACCAGCTATTTTATTGTTTTGAAAAACGTATTGCATTATGCGTGGTGTATAACAAGTTGTGATGCTTCGATCCTTTAGGTTTCTTGGGTGAAAGTGTTTAGTTTTATTAAACGTTTATTCTCTAATTTCGACAAGAAATTATCCCGTTAAATACGGACAATGCCTTTTTGAGGTTCTGCTTTACGATATGTGATATTTATAATGTATATTGATGTTTTATAAGTTTTTAGACGCAACTATGTTATGTATAATTATTTTTAGAACAAACAATTCGTTTTAATCAGTTTAAAAGGTGTATTTATTTCATTCAATATAAATTTCAATTTGAGAAGTGAACATTTTGTGATTGTCTGTAATACACCGTTTCTTAGCTAATTTTACAATATTATGTTTACCATTATATAAACAAGCAAAAGATGGTACAAGTTAAATTGTTACGTCAAGCATCATGGAACACATGCCACAGTAATATTGGAAACAGATCATTGTAAACTGTTTGTTTTCTTATAGTTTATTATAATTTGTTGTTTTTGTTGTTTTTATGAGAAAATATCGTTTAGGTATCCAATCCTACAACTAGGCATCAATAGGTGATATGTGTGATGGTTTTGATTCAAAGTATTTGTTTCTGTAAAGACTATAGAGATGTATGAGGTATGTATCATGATTAGAACGTATATTGACACCAATACATGTTAGATTTTTCAATAATATAATCTATTTATAAAATTAGAAATATTTTAAAATTTTATAATAATCCATTTAACAGAACCCTTTTTTTATCAATAAGAAACAATAGGGCCTCAAATGGCCTGGTCATCGTGAAAGCTTAATATTAATCGTACACTAGTTAATGAAGTGTTTTACTTTCTATATATTTTTGATAGACTATTTCCTTTAACTTAGTGTAAAATTAACATTTGACAGCTGAAGTTACTGTTCAGAAAATAATATATGTGCTTTTTCCAAATAAAAAATTCAAAATTGCCGTAATATCTAAAATTCAATTAATTCTTCCGATAAATAAAAATTACAATTTTTTTTAAATATATTGCATATAATTAAAAACTAAAATTATAAAATGGAGACAAAATGGTATTTAAATGTGTTTACTCAGAATAAATTGTGAACTGTAATAAAAACATTGAACGAATATATTATAATTAGACTAGTGAGTTAGTCCGCCGATTTTCGACTCTTTTTCTTTTAAAAATTTTTTAACTTGTTAAATAGCCCATTTTTTGGTGTATTTATATTTATATTTTTAAAAGTACTGACCGTTTTTAGATAATTAGTGAGTTAAAATTATTTCTTTTGGGAAGGTGGAGTCGAGAGAAGAGAGGGAGAGGGGATGGTTGGACAGGGGAAATGCCTTAATATAAAATTTTAAAATATAGAAAATATCGCTTTCCATCGATTAATTTATAAGTATCCAATTTTTATTAAAACAGGTATAGGCTAAATCAGCGTACTTTAAAACAATTTTTGTATTATTTATCATTTAAATGGGTGAATATGTTTTGCATAATATGTAAATCTTCAATACAAATTGAAATTGTATTTGTAGATATATATATTTAAATATATGTCTTATATGTAAGATTCCTATTTTATTTTTTCTATTTACTTTTGTAACATTTGTTTAAAAACTATTAGGCTAAATAATAATGTATTTTACCAAAACGAGTGTTTGTACTTTATGCTATTATTGTTATTGTTACTTTATTGTTATTATTATTTAACAATTAAACTGCAGTTTTTTTAATGAAATAAATTATACATTTCCATAATTAGTTAAAAAGCTCGTTCTTTTATTAGTAGACAGTAAAGAACACTAACTTTTCTCTTTTCAATAATGTCGAAGTCGATTTTTTAAATTTAAGTCAAATAATCATGCCAGCTACGTGACAATAACAATATCTGATCTATAATATAAGACAAATATATCCATACACTTTCACTAAACTATTATCATTATTGTATAATACTTTCCTATTTTAATTAATAATTATTTTGTGCTATTTTTATACAACTAAACTTTTGAAAACAATTGAAAAGGTTATCAAAAAAATAGAAATAAGACCAAGATGATTGAACTTTAACAGTTTTAAAAAATCTAAATTTTGTTTTTGATATGTTAGTGGATTTTATTTTATGAGATTTAACTATTTTCTACGGTTTCAACTTTTTTTCTACGCTGACGACTGTCGTTGCTGTCCATAAATGCTTGTGCTTATTTACTACACCTACTTACACTTAAACTAGTCCCTCTATCTTTGCTTGCTATACCACATTGTATATAGTATTTATTTCCATGTTGTTCTGTCACCATAGAAATACGTTATTATTTTAAGTTCAGACTAAATATTTATAATCGGTATGTAATTAATGGTGGTAGGACATTTTCAGACTGAAATATATACTAAATATAAAATGTAATGTTATAGCTATATGAATAAATTAAATATACAACCGCCACCCAACATTGATTAATTATTCAATTTAAATAATTAATATTGACAAAGTACTGCATTTGTTTAATAAAATAGTGTAAAATACATCTATAATTTATAACTTCGCGTTTTGCAAATAATATGACATAATCTATTTCAAGTCGCAGAGATAACAAGTCTTCATAACAAGACTCACGTTGTAAGTATACATATATCAAAATTATAGTTGGCTTAAATTGTCTTTACAAGTTTATCGAGCAGTTTTTTGACGAAATTGATTACTTTTAAAATATATATTCCACATTCATTATTTTTATATTTATAATTCACATTATCCAGTTTTATGATCTAGGTTTAGATGATCACAGATATAATATATATAATTCAAGTGAACAGAAATTTAGATTTATTACCAACTAACATCTTACCAAGATCTTACCAACTCTTACCAACTCTTACCAAGATCTTACCAACTCTTACCAAGATCTTACCAAGACCTTACCAACTCTTACCAAGATCTTACCAAGATCTTACCAACTCTTACCAATATCTTACCAACTCTTACCAAGATCTTACCAACTCTTACCAAGATCTTACCAACGCTTACCAATATCTTACCAACTCTTACCAAGATCTTACCAACTCTTACCAAGATCTTACCAACTCTTACCAAGATCTTACCAAGATCTTACCAACTATTACCAAGATCTTACCAACTCTTACCAAAATTTTGACAATATCTTACCAACTCTTACCAATATCTTACCAACTCTTACCAAGACCTTACCAACTCTTACCAATATCTTACCAACTCTTACCAAGATCTTACCAACTCTTACCAATATCTTACCAACTCTTACCAAGATCTTACCAACTCTTACCAAAATGTTACCAACTATTACTAAGATCTTACCAAGTTTTGCAATATTTTAATTATTACACTAAGTTAACATATTAGTAAAATTCTGATAAGATTCCACTACGAAATGCAAAACAATATATACTAAACTTCTTACCAGGATCTTATTGATAAATCCAAGTTTCTAATCACCGAGTTATTAACATTAAAAAAACCTTTGATTTATCATACTTATTTTTTTATATCATTTTTTTAATGAAATTGTTTGAGTATAAACAGCGAACAATTAAGAATCGATACATTTACATCACTTAACTTCAACAGAAATACTTTAATTAATTAATGCGCTTGTTTGTACGTCGCCATAAGGCTGATCATTACGCTATCTTATTTTTTTTGGTTCAACTTAAGCAGAGAATTAAGATGTGAAAATATGAAGAATATGGATAGAATATTTCTGTCATTCAATTAATTTAATCAAGAATCTATTGTGCCTTTTTGAAATTTCAACTATAATGATTAATTTCTAGTTATTTAAGTAAATAATTATTAAATTAAAGATTGGCTGATTTTATATTAGCTCAACAAATACATAGGCCTAACTTGAAATTAAAAAATTATTTTAAAAATTAATTATTATCATTCGCTAATAAGTTCAGTTGATTATTATACATAAATAATTATATATATTTATGGGTCGTTTAAGTATGTATATGAAAAATTCTTACAAAAGCATATCGTGATCATTTATTTATTTGTGTAGTGTAAAATCAAAATAATAACGTAATAATAACACTTAATTTTTATGGTTTATTAGGGTTATGTAAAAATAATTAATACTAAAATACTAAAAATGAATCAATTACTAAAAAATATAGATAACTAAAAATATATTACTAATATAATTTAAAATACACTATTAACATTTTTACTTTTTAAAATAACCAACGAATAAATCGATTTCCAAATAGTTCAATCATTTTATACAATATATAATTTGTTTGTTTATGTATAATTCCATTCTAACAAATACTCACTTTTCAGGAATTACTGCTTTAATTCTTGCCGAAGTCTTTATGAACGGTGTCGCATATGAACAAGAACATGTTCCACTGAAACATCCAGAAAAGAGCATCTGGTACTATGGATTCAGCTTCACATTTGTTTGGATCGTCATGGCCGTCCACATGATGACAGGTGTAATCTTTTTCCTCTACTCAAAGATTAGTACTAATCGGAGTTACTCCTTCTCCAAAAGGCCCAACGACGACTACGATGCTGATATCGCTCAAATGGTTTAGCCCCTGTGAATCCCATCACCATGCGCTGCATAGTTTTATGATATGTCTGATTATGACAAAACGCAGACAAGTTTGCTTTTGGCTGTTCTACAAACAAACTTGTTAATGGGTTTGTTCAACTTTGGAATTTAAGTGAACATGTTTTTTAACACTCTACACATGTTCATTCATGAACTATTTTCCGGTTTATTGATAGTCTAAATTAAGCCATTGAGATTTAGTTCGACTTTCAGATGTATATGATATTTTCAAAATGTCAACATTGTGAAACACTGTTCAGATTAATTTGAACTGTCACTTTAGATTTCACTATACTGTAAACTATGTATATATAAAATAGTAAAATTACATTTTAATTATACCAACAATGTCGTTGCCATACATACTCATAACAATATAGTATAGAAATATCCAGTGGACCTCGACTGACTTGTTAACATTACTTTAAATACTAAATTCCTAATTATTCTATCAATTTATAACATGTTGAAATCTATCACTTTTATATTTAGTGACAAAATGCACAAATAATACGTATGTTACGACCCTAAAGAAACCCAAATAATTTTATAACACATTCAATTCAAACCACTGGTTTTGCACATTGAAAATTTGAAACATCGTTAAAACTTTGATAAATTAGTTGTCTTATAAATTAAATTAGTTAATGGATATTAATCATTAATAATGTCTCTTTTTTTATAATAGTAACCATTATCTGGCCGTCGTGTGATCTCAAGGCAGTTGCTAGGAATGTTTTTACTATTTTTACCATGTTTTGAGTAACACGTTTGTGTTTTGTTTATCCACAACTTTACAATGGATACTTTCATGATGAAGCACTTCATTCTAAAACTAAATATGATGTTTATTTTTTATTTGCCTTGTTAGTATGATATGTAACAGATCCATTTAGATAGTTTTGAATCTGTATGTATGTATGTGTGTATAATATTTCATATTAGTGTGCTATTGTTTTATATTTATTTTACAGGTAAAAAACCTTATCTTAAATAGTTGATTCGATCAAAATATTTTTATTATTACTATTAATATTACTATTATCATTTATTATAGCGTATTATTATTATTTGCTTTTGCAATACTATATCGAAATTCAGTGCAATACAATATAGAATACAACCAAATAAAGTGTACAAAAACATAATCAAAATAATTTAGTATTTTATTATTTTATAATTTTACACTCCATTATTGTAAAAAATCATAGGTATTAATATTACATTACTAATTATATATGCATAAAACAATAATTTCTTAATTGTCAAAAGAAAGTGTTAAATATCTTCCTAAGATAAAATATAATATATGTAAATATCCTTATGATACATAAACTTTGTAACAATTTCATAACTTTCATTTAGCTATGTAAACATTATCTTTCGTATATATATTTCATATATGAAAATATTTTCCTCATAATGTTACTCTTATCAAAGGTTATTCTGAATACAATTTTAACGTACAACTATTATAATTCGTTATATGCCGCGGTATTTGATTAATTTAAAATTCTTTGTTCCTGAAATGTTCCTTAAATTATTAATATCGTGTGAAATTTTTTTAAACTACATCGTAAAAGCAATAAAATATATTTATATATATTATATTATATAAAAATAACACGGTATTTTAATTTTTCTCTTTTATCTGTATTTTTACGTTTGTGAATTGGGCATCCGATCTATTACAGCATGACACAATATATTATTTTCCATTGACAGGAATAATGATACTTATTGTAAATTTTGACTTGTTTATTATTCTGTTATTACATTGATGACTGAATATTATTTACTCTATACTATGGTGTATGTTTGAATTATATATTTGAAGAATATAAACATTAGAAAATGACTTTGTGATAAACTGTTTTAACAATGGTGAAGATAAAAATGTTACACATATTATTTTATCCCAATTACTTTCCCAATACTTCTAATAACTACATTTCGACTAATTGTTTTTATATTTCAGTAATATTAGTTGAGATTAACGAATATAGAAATAAAAGAAAAACTCCTTTACCATATTACAACGGATTGCTGCGATGTATTTTTGGTCATCTTTTTGACAGTCACTCGTCATTGCAATCTGTGTCTTCATTTTCAATTCAATTATTTAAACCATTAATGTATCCAGTTTGTTAATAAGATATCTAATAATATCTTTTAAAGGCTTCAACAGCTTTTAAGGCTTTAATGTCAGTAAAATTGTACCTACACTAAACATTCCACATACTTTCTCTATTCATGTATGTAGGTACTGATTGAAATATGCTATTGTCTATTGTATTATAACGAAATCTTTCTCTTAAATTATATAAATTACATTTGTATATGTTAAAATATTATTTTTATATTAAATTAAGTAAAAATTAACGTTCTCAACATATTAGAATGAAATTGTAACAAATTATAAATCCTTTAAAATACACCACTGTAACATATTATATAGGTATGTACTTTGGACCGCATCACCTTCGGATTGATTTCGGATTATCTTTGGATTGCATCACCAGACCATACATCACACCAACGATAAAGACTCGAAATCAGTCGCTCATTAATGTAGGTTTTTTCCTTCAAAATTTCGTATTCTGCCATTTTGTGGGGTTATTCTAACTCCGTTGTGGATATTACCGTCGAATGCTTGTATGAAATGTGTGTAATTTTATTGAATATAATTAATCACGTCAACATATTTTGACTATTTATTTTCTCACAATATACTCCAATATAGGTATTTTAAACTTTTATATTTAATTTTAATTTTTTTATTGTAATTATATTTATATAAGCAATTAATGAAATATGCTATAAACAAAATATGATTTATTTAATCAAAATTAACAAAATAAATTTGTAATTGAACTTCATCTTTCAAATGTTAAAAACACTATATATACATGCAGATTGAATGCCAATTATTTTGATATTAAAAATATGTATTTTCACCTAATTCAATTTTAAAATTATCATCAGAACAATATATATTTTTTGCAAACAAAACGATATGTTAATAACTTCCATGTGACACATAAATTATAATTGCAGCTTTATCAGTGGCAATTTTATTAATATACAGCCGATTTAAGCTGTGTACATTACTTACTGCCTTTCTACGAAGAACTTACTAGCATTTTGCCGACCTTATTACTTATATTTTCTAATAGTAATTTATCTTAAATGTCATATCGACTATTTTGCACAAATTAAAGTTCGACACAATCATCGTTGACTTTGTGCAAAGTCTTCTAATCGTTTAACTAGAGTTATCTAGAGTTATCTAGAGTTATCTAGAGTTATAAATCTAGATTAATTAGGAGTCATCTAGACATTACTAGTCGTTGAATTGAATAGACATTTTAAATTAATATTATTAAATATTTTCTACCCCTAGCGAAGTCAGTGGGAGTAGGTAGGAAAAATATTTTAAAAATGGGAGAGAGGGAGTAAAAAGAGAATAAATAAAGGGAATGGGGTAGGGATGGAAAAGGGGGGTGGGTAGCAGAGAAAAGGAGGGAGATGGGAGGGGTTCAAATTGGAATTAATCTGAAAAAATAATAAATCTGAAAAAAATATGCTCTGCCTGTTTGAACTCTTGACCTGCAGCTTCGTGACAATCAATAATTTGAAATATTTTCTATAACAGAAATTTACCCCAGAAATCAAATAATATTTCTGAAAAATATGTATTGCTATGTATGTAATAAACAAAATTTTAAGCAATGAAAAAATCTATTATAAATATAGAATTTATTTAATTCGGAACTGTGCAAACTGGGTATGTATGTATTTAAAAATAAAATAATTGTTATCATGACCTACAACAGTATGATATTCACATGAAATGTTGTTAATTGTCGTAAAATACTTTATATAATTATTCCGTTAAGTTTCAGACTAATTTTAATTGAACAAAAGTAGCCTACATGATCTCAAAAATAGATATTTGTGGTCCGAACCAGGGCAGATCACGTGACCCATTCAAAAAAATATGATTAGTGCCGAATTACCTTGAAATATAATAATATAGTTACACCTTGTGAATTTATACAATATTTGGATCAATTGTATATTTATTTAATGATTTTGTTTCATCCTATGCATTTGAAAGTAGTAGTCGAATAGTAGGTACGTACAACAAAAGGAATTTTGTAAGAAGAAACATGTTAGTTTTACACATGTTTTACACATTACATATTATATAAAATCACTTATGTAAATAAATACATAAAAACAAAAATTCCATCATATTAGAAGAACTGAAATTTAAAAGCTTTAAAACGATATAAACAATAATTCTGCAAAGTTTTTATTATGTTCGATTCATCGGTAATACAATATTTTAATTTTCATATCGTCTGGACTAGTTCTGCTACTAGGTCTACTAAAATAGCATTTTCCGCTACTCAAATCGATCAAAAACTTATAGACATGTAATAACTACTAATTAACTGTACAAAAATTTTAGTTGGTAACAAAATCATTTTTCTTTCTTGGATTTCTAAGTGTCAGTCCTATGACGTCATCAAAAGGCCTAAAATCTATTATCAATTACAGAAGAAGAAAATAATCCCTTTTTTCCTTTTTTGAGTTAAAAATATCTTGTTTGTAAGAATCTGTTTGCTTCATTCATATATTTATTTTTTATATTTTCTCAAAATTAAATTTTTATGACGTCATCATCAAAATATCGATAGTTAAAAAAAATTCAAGAAAGTATTTAGTCAGATTTCATTTTTGAAGACAAGGTATATGTGTATCAAATATGGGTTTAATTGGTTAAGGGAAGGACGATTGTTAGGCAGGTTTACACCCCACATACCCCCAAGGACTTTACCAAGTGAAACTCACAAAGACTATGAAGGGATAATGTGCTCTATGATCTTGCATCTCCTCGATTTCGCCATTTGTACAGAGTAGATAATTAACTTCGTAACGCAGTCTTAAAGCTTGAGAATTCTTTCGAGAAATTAAATTATTCTTTTTTAAGGCGGAATTGTCATGAAAGCGATTTCTCTGTTGAGGTAAAGATAATCTAATTGGTTAAGGCGCCATGGTGATTAAGTGTGAATGCAGTACCAGGTTCGAATCCCAGCAGTGTTCCTTATATCTCTCCCGGGCAGACAGACAGCTGTGTTTGTCGAGTGATTAGCAACTCTTCTGAGTTTGTTCAGTATGTTTATATTGTCAAAACCTCTATGACTTTTCAAAAATATGCTTAATACCAAATACTTTAAGTTTTAAAACTCATAAAATGTTTAATTATTTAATTAATAATAATTAGTGTTTATTTGGGTATCAAAGTACAATAATAAAAAATATTGTAGGCCTATGTAGGGCTATGTAGGTTATTGTAACAATAGAGAGAGGTTAAACAAAAAGTAAAAGTTGGTTACTTTAAATGTGTTGGGACAATATATATA
>JAUZND010027916.1:0-23595 GCA_034780555.1 Coelogynopora nodosa
TTATTTTTTAAAAAATTTTCCTATCTCTCTGCTTAACTTTTTCTCTGACTTTGAATATATTTATTACAGATATTGTAATTAAATATATACTATACTATATACTATACTTTTATGAGCAATGTCCTACATAATATAAACTTTTATGTAAGCACATTTGAAAACATTGAAAATAATGCCAAAAACAAAGGCATAAAAAGGTTCTCTATAATAATTTTGATTCCAGATAGTTTCATTAAAATTGTAAAAAAACTAAAAATATTAATTAAATAATTCGATTCGTTTTCTAAAAACATTAAACGTTTTTTAAACGACAAATTGATTATTGTGTTACCTTGAACCTACTGTATGTAAAAATAGAATGATTATATTTGTATTTAAAAGAATTATTTTCCAATATTGACGAAGAAATTATAATCAATACTTATCGATTTGTCACATTAATACTAATCGTTAGCCCTAATAAACCCGAAATAGATTTAATATTTGTTTTTATTTTTGGATAATTACAAATAAAGCCGAAGTAATATGTTTTCATCAACATTCCGTGCATTCATATATTGTTTATAATTCATTTTTGCATTATTCATTATTTTAAGAATTATATATATATATGTTTAATAAATTGCATGAAATATATAAAACAACATGGCGACAAGGATTTATAGTTTCATAGCTTTCAATAAGTAGATATGTCAATCTTTGATAAACATGTTTTTAGTATAGGGACATAATTTCTTATTTCAATGCCTCGTTTATAATTTAATGTTTTTAAAAAGTCTTTTCACGTCAACTTGCAGAATACGTCACGTTACGTCACGTCATACCAACTGGCAGAAAACGAGACTTATTGCGTTTCCTTTTCAATTTTTATTTCAATTCGTTCAATCCATATTTCGGTTATATTGTACATTAAGTGATTTCTGTTGAGATATCGTTATTTAATACTAATCAATAAGTTAACAAATGTTACAAATAAAAGTATCATTATATCATCCTTTAATACAATTGCAATGTCTATAAACGCTCCCAATACAAAACCTGTGAAATAGAACAGGCCTAGTGTACCCTACAGCTGTATAATTCTTGATAAACCGGCGGTTGGAAAACAGTTGACGTTTTTTTCAGTAAATTCTCTCACACAGTTGTAGAAACGAAAACAACAATGTTGACAGAAATATTGAACCGATAAGAGACACAACCAAAACTTTAAATATATAGTAGGAGGAAGGTGCTTGCCAAATTTATGGTACATATATAATGACATACAATGCTGATATAAAGTGTGCGCATTTAAAGGATTTTCAGCTCTTATCTACTAATCTGAACTTTCACGAAAATGTCCAATAATAGAGTCAGTGTTGAAAGTAGATCCACAATCTATAAAACGTAATATTTTTAGTTAATTAAATTACATAATTTATAACTTATATAATTCAGATTTGATTCAGTTCACAACTTTAATATAACCCAATATACCCCAATATACCCAATATACCCCAGTATACCCCAATATACCCCAATATACCCCAATATACCCCAATATACCAAAATATACCCCAATATACCCCAAATACCCCAATATACCCCAATATACCAACAATATTTGTTGCCATTTACCTTACAATAATTTTATTTCCGTTTTTTATATCAAACTTATATTTTAGTTTGTTTTTGAAAAATTCAATAAATTTAGAATAATGTATTGAAGAATTAATCAATTAATAACAAACAAGCTTTTAAATTTAAAAAATAAATAAAAAAATTGTATTAATAAAACATAGTTATTTTCATACAATTTCAAAATATGCAAATTTATGAATATGTAGCATGTATGCAATACTAAATATAATTTACAGCAAAGTATCTAAAAAGTTGCCTTGTTGAACATTTTCATAGTCATTTAATAATAAGTGTGGCGAATATCCGTCAAGTTTAGAAAATAAACGTGTATAAAAATTAGAGTTAATATAACAACATCAGTGATGTACAATTACTGTGCCATTCATAATTTCATAAGTTTACCTCCACCATTGTTAGCAGGGAGGGACGCGATATTCATGAAAATAGTCTTGTTCCAAGACAAAAGCACACAGCCTCTTCGGTGGTCTCGAGATAAAAGGAGACAACTTCCTCTATCTACCTTTAGTGAGACACGTTTAAATTATTCTGGCATTTGCGAGATTAATGTAATTGACACCTTTTCGACGTATATATATATATATATTTATTTATATACACCTTAAAAACTTATCTTATTGGATTTATATTTAATGTTAAAAAATTAAGTTTATACATGTCGGAATATGGTATATTTTATTTAAAAAATTAATTTATAATTATTTTAAAAGTTGGAACTGTTCATAATCCATATGCTTTAATATTTGAAAAATTGATACTAATATTATAGTATAAACAAAAAGGAAAGGCAAAGTATTCTTTGTGGTAAGTTTTAATTTGTTTGATCGATAGATGGAGACATTTATAGCATTGTACCCAACTTATAGCATTGTACCAAATTTATAACATTGTACCAAACTTGTAGCATTGTACCAAACTTGTAGCATTGTACCAAACTTATAGCATTGTACCAAATTTATAGCATTGTACCAAACTTGTAGCATTGTACCAAACTTGTAGCATTGTACCAAACTTGTAGCATTGTACCAAACTTATAGCATTGTACCAAACGCGCCACATAAATTGATATCACAGGTCATTCAACCAGTTTGTAAAGAACGAAAAAACGCGCAGTCAAACATACATGAAAAATGGGAATTTTTTATGTTTAGTTCATGTGAAAAGTTATCCTCACCCTCCTTAATATTCATAAAGTTCAATATTATATAAGAGTGAAATGTGTAAAAAAAGAGAAATACAGGCAGACTGCAAGACTTGAGTAAATTATGATTTGCAATATATTCAAATTTTTATAATATATTTCTCACCAAAAAGCTAATGAAGGCCAACCGAAAGCTTAAAAAGTATTTCATATATTTATTAAATAACTTACATTATTTGGGATTTTTCACTGTTATTTAAATGATGTAAATCTTATAGTAATAATAATGGATTTATATATAAAATAGTGCAAATTCTTTTTCATAAATAAAAAACGATCGGGACATAGAACTGGAGGAGTGTTTAATAAAGTCGTAACATTAAATATATATCATTTTCTGTATATACCAACTCGTAATGTTCGTATTTCAAACTTGGTCGGTATTAAACAGACTATTATTCAGATGCTGGGATGACATCTGACCGACTAAGTTTTCGACTAATAATCGACTAGTAAATCGACTAAAAAATGACAGTGTACTTGAATAAAAATGTTGAGAAGACAACTCGTGTTGTAAGTTGCATCGGACTAATTTAGTAGGTAAGGGGATTGGCCCACGAAGGTGGGTTGAATTCCGTAAAAGCAAGCTGAACGACATACATTTAATACATTATTTACATTTATTGTACAAATATTAAAAGACAGTTTTTACATATTGTGAACAGTTTAAACAATATTTTAAAAAAACATGCGGGATATCCAATCAGTATAGTTATTCTAATTATATTCCATATTTAACATATTATTATATTATTTTTATAATGTAATTAATCAATATTATAGATCTGACCTTTCTTAAAAGTTGTTTCTACCATTTTTGTTAGTTTTACGAAAATATCGAATTGTCCAATACTATTGTGATTGTTCAAAGGGATGACTCATCCCACAATTACGTGAGTAGAAAATATTCTGAACACTCTGAAATTGCTTTCCCAGGCTTTCTTTCCCTTGGTCGGATATGAGATCGACTAAGTAAGGAAATTTGGTAAGATTGACCAGAGATCGAGGACAGCGGAGACGACTGATATGAGTCTGTTAAGGTTAAACACTGACAACGAAATGGTATAGGAAGGGGAATGAGGTTGTGACGATGAAAGGAAGCAGGTATACTACAGAGGCAATCTATCTCTCTTGGAATCGTGGAAATGTTATTATGCGCACAAAATTAGGATAGTTTGTTGAAGTTTCTCTACAATGATAAATATATTGTGTTTGTGGTAAATAATTATTAAAAATGTGACGTAATAATATAATATATAAAATGTTTAAATATATGTAATAATAAAGTGAAAGGTTTATAACAAGTAATACCCATCACAGAAAGTATAAATTGTGTCACTTTCAAAATCACACCCTATAATTACGCTCAGTATAGTTGATTAAAAATGAATAAATAAACAGATATATAATAGCTCTTGAAAGCTTTCCCGTGATTTAATCATGTACATTGTAAAATATATAAAGATACATTTAATCTAATATATTTAAATATAGTAAAAATAAATTAAATGTGTAGTATTATTTATATTCATAAAATATAAATTAGACATTATAACAATAAAAAAATATTCAAATTGAATAATTTGGGTTTTTCTTAAAAATATGTTCTACTCTTTCAAAACAGAAAAGCAATATATTACTATTTATATAATTGTACCCTCCATTTCATGTTTATGATATGTTTTCTAATCTGTGATTGTTCTCCTGATGTTGATTCCTTAAAATGATTTGTCCAATTTTTATTACTAAACTAGATAGTATCTGTTTAGTAGTATTGTGTCTTCCTTGTAAAAGATTATAAGTATAAAATATTGATGGATTTATCGAAAACCCACTAAGACACCTTTTACCCAAGCATGTCTCCACACAGCAATATAAATCACATCCAATTCTCCAGATAAAATATAGAATATCTGGCACTGACAACAATGATGATCAATTTATTATATTGTATCTAATTGCTAAAATTGTCTATATATTTACAGTACCGTTTTTTCAATGTTAAAATTGTGCTACTCACAAACCACAAGCAAATATAATTCATATTTACCGTATGCTGTTTAATGTTGTAGAATGTTAGGAAATAGATAATGTTGAAGCTCTTTAAAAAATATAAAACACAATAGAAGAAACTTGTTCAAGTATTGCGCTATATTAATGTTTAAATGCTTTTATTGATTAAATAATAAAAACGAATTCTAAATTATTTTCGATAATTTGCTGTAATAATACCTCTTAAAACAATATAGAAGTAACTATACAAATTTTTAGTGACTTAAATAAAACTTGATTGAAACTTGTAGAAACACTGCGACATGTCCGTGTTTATGTGCTACATATTCATTATCTGCTACATATTCATTATCTGCTATATATCCATGTTTAAGTGCTATATATTCATGTTTATGTTTATGTGCTATATATTCATGTTTATGGGCTATATATCCATGTTTATGGGCTATATATCCATGTTTATGGGCTATATATTCATGTTTATGTGCTATATATATATTCATGTTTATGTGCTATACATTCATGTTTATGTGCTATATATTCGTGTTTATGTACTATATATTCATGTTTATGTGCAATATATTCATGTTTATCTGCTATATATCCATGTTTATCTGCTATATATCCATGTTTATGTGCTATATATTCATGTATATATTCCATATACCCACGCGATCAAGTTAGAATTGCGATATATCCATGTAGTGATATATTTTACTAACATTTGTTCTTCAATTAATTTTATAGGGAGACCTTTTATTCAAGTCTTTAACTATACTTGTTCTATTCAGTACAGTCGGCTTCTTGGAGTCTCTAGCTGTAAGAAGACGATGAGCACACACACGCAATGGTCATAGCAGGTGTCCGAATTACAATATCGGACAATATTCAGTAACATTCCAGACATTGCCTATACACCTATACTAAGTTTGGATAATTTATTGTATAAATCAACAACAATTTTATTTTTTATTTCAGCAGACAAGAACCAGGAAAAATAGTGTTTTTTGTAAGCATGTTTTTTTATTACGACAATTAAGCTGCTTATTAGAAGAAAAAAGTTACTAAATGCTAATTTCTGTCATACAGTAGCATCTACTAATGCACTCAAACTTTTAAAAACTCACGGATTATTTCAGTGCAGTTCAGTTCAGTTGCGTAACCGCTTAGGTCGGGAAGGCACCGCTGACCTCCACAAAATCTAAATTATTTCTCACAATTGAAATCTACAATATAATTGATGCTATATCGTTAACAATCTAATCCTGTTTTGCACGTATAGTAATAAAAATGTAAAAAAATTAATTTCCGCACTTCAAATTCGTATCATAATACAAATTCATAGATATAGCTCTCATCATAATCAGTCCAAGTTTAATTATTTTCCTAATCATTACAATAGTTCAATAAACTTAATATATTTAAAAAGATATACTTTTAGAATAATTTATTATATGTAATTAAAGGCATTTAAATAGTCAATTTACTCTGAATGCCACGCTTTAAAGAGTACATTTCAATTTCACACACATGACACATAACGTTGTGATCAGTATATAGCAGAGGCTCCGCAGAGTAATGTTATATTCTGAGTTAGACCTCCAAAAGAGGAGAAGACGTAACAAATTGTGTAATTTTATTTAATTGATGAATTATATTATGGAGAGTTAAATTTAATTGGATTTGTGTATAATATTGTTATTTATTCATTTCGAACAATTCCATAAAATAAAGGAATAAATAGGTGTATTTAAGTATTGTTTAAATTAAACATATATATGTATTAAACACACACCATATGGAACATATTTTTGAATATTTTTACAATTAATAAGTTTTTGATCTTTTGATATAACATTTATTGAATATTATTATACTTTCAGTCGTTTTATTGAAAAGTAAGACATCCATAAATTAGTTTTTCTATTGCTGCCCCAATTCCGCAGAAACATCCGAATTAAAATGCTTAGTGTGGTAATTTATGAAACTTACTGTGCATTCATGGTTCCTTCAACTTAGAGTGTAAAATGCAGTTACCACAAATATCACAAACGTTTATGATACTTTGTTATCACAAATATTTTAAAACGTCGCGTAGCAAAGCTGCAATGTCGTAATAATAAAAGTCATCTGATCACAAGTTATACCATTTTCTTAAACTCTCCCCTACTATACTTATGTTAACGTTAGAATTACACAAAATAGATACTCATATATATATATTAAGTTTATTTATTAAAACATACCGTGTGTTTTAGATTATTTTACAAACAGAAATGATTTCAGTATTATTGTTTATGGTAGTGGAAATACAAAATTTATATACTCAATCAAAACATAACGTACATTAAAGGAATATACCTATCATTAGTTATTATAAATAATTTTTGAGAACATATAGAAAATACGCAAATATTTTACCATATACTATTACAATCTCAACAGTAGTATTCATGAAACCACTTTGAATATATTATCAGGAAAACATAAAACAGTATAATAATAATATATTGTATAGTATAAATAAAAATACAAAATATTCTAGGTTTAAAGAGGGTCCATTGCGGCCTCCCTTTCACGGTCCCTGCCGACACAGCAGAATTTCTTGTCCAACTTGGGCCGGTAGTTCAGCCGTCCCAAGACACATAGCTGGTGCACCAAGAACAGGACAAACACCAGACAGTGGAACACGACAACATGGACGAGTTTGGAGCTGGTTGAGTAGGCCAGTGAGATGGCAATCGAGAGAGCAACACCGATAAGACGCAACGCTCGAAAGGCGGAGAATCTCGCCTTGAAAACGTCTTCGTAGCGTGAAATGAGTGTGACTGTGAGAGAGAGGGGGAAGGACACCTTTCCTTTTAGTTTTTAGTTTATAGTCGTAAATATGTAGTAAAACAAAATGTTATGAGTTTCAACTTTAATTTAATTCAGAATAAAATAGGAAAGATTTTTTGAAATTAAATTGGAAACGAAATATTTATTTTATTTTTTATGTCTGTCATCTGAAATTGGAAAGGATTGGGAAATAAAAGAAAATTTACGAGATGCCTTTGCTGGCTCAAATTTAATTTAATTATATGTCTATATTTGTCATTTTACTTGCTAGATTGAGACACCCTTGTTTATTTTATTTCTAATGGAAAAAAAGTTAAAGAAAGTTAAGAAAAAAATTTGACCCACATTGTAATATAGTATATAGCACAAATGATTAAATAAATAAATAATGTATGTCTTCTCACTAGGATATCCATTAAATTAAATTAATCATTAAAGTATTGCAGTTTATGTATTTATAATCTATAAATCTAAAATCTATAATTACCTATTTTTTAACTAATTATTTGTGATTAGTTATAGCATTTAATTATATATTTATATATACAATAGTTAATACTTTATGAAAAACTCGATAACGTTTTCCTTAGTGGTGCAAAAAGTAATTTTTTTTTCTTAGTCGAAGAATAATGAAGAAAAATGAGAGAATTCAAACGATTTTTTAAAAATTAATTGGAAGACTGAACAAGTGTGACGCCAAAATATAGATTGCAATTACCATTACGTTAGATGGTTTACACAATAATTCAACATTTACTCTTCAGATTAATTTGAAATGATTACTCATAGACCAGATAAATGTTTTAACATCTGATTTTTTTAATATTATGCGTCAAAGACGTCATCATTTGTCCAAAGTTTATCGTCAATTACGTAATCATTTGTTCGAAGTCCACAATTTTATAGATGTTTAATTAATAGAATATATTTTTTGTGTCTATCAAAATCAAAAGATAAAATGTCAATCACTTTTACCACCGACGATATAAGTATTTTTGTGACATGCAAACCAAGTATGTTGTTATAATGTAAGGACACACTCATTTTATTGCAAATATTAGTTTTTTGTCTTATTATTATTGAAAAAACATGCTTAGATTTTATTATAGTAATATCTATTTATATAAATTATTTAGAACCAATTAAAGAAAAACGAGAAATATAATAGATTATTGCAGAATAATACACCTTATCGATCGTTATAATCGATATCATTATAATCGATATCATCACGATGTTGCTTGATGTAAATTTATATATATTGTATGTTCATAATAAATTGCTATATTGATATATGTGTACATTATACAGTTATTAATATATAAGCGCAGATATCAAATTATTTTATTTTACTCTAACGCTAGGACATTCAACTATACAGAATTTGTCCATAAACAGAATTGACAAAAAATTCACGACGAGTAATTAATAATATTAACTAATAATAAGCCTACTGGACGACGAGTATCTTCTTTTTTGATAAAAATTTAGTAAAGCACATTTTAATCATTTTGTATATACATAATAAATGTAATGTAAATTTTCGTTATACATTCATATATTCGGATATAAATTGAATCCAGTTGGTACTTTGAAAAACTAATTTAAAATAATTTTGAATTTAAACAAATAAATTAAGATTCTTAAGATTTTACTATATTTAAAGAATTCAACTAATCAAAATCAAAGGTAGCGTACGGATAATAGAGAATAAAAATCGTAACAAATATGTTAAATAACATTTTTTAATTAAAAAGGGGGAAAACAGTTTAAATTATATATGACAAAATTGTTATTTCAAAAATATAACAAATCTCTTAAATCATTATTGAATTTTAAAATTACATTTCTCGTTAAACGACATGCTCTAATTTTTTTTTACAATTGTTATAAATAGAGAAAATATTTTAAACGAAAAGTGGGAGAGAGTGAGTGTGAGAGTAAGGAAAGGAAATATTTTGGTAATTCTGCAAAGAGAGGATAATATACTGAAATGAACGAGTAGGTTTGTCCTTGATAGGACGGATTCTACAAGTTAATTACTATAACGGTATCTAGAACTCCGTGAAGTCAAATATTTCTGAGAGACTAAAGTCATTCTTCTTTGATATCACTCAATATTACCGGTCAAAAAGAATATTCATTGTTTTAGATATTGTATTTAGGGAAAATTACCAAAAAATACAATAATTTTTGTAATATTTTATTTGACAAAGAAATTTAACAAATTTAAGAAGTATATATATATATATTGTATATAATATTTTTAAGGATTAAAATAATTCAGTTACATTTTTGTTCAGGTATTTAGATAAAATTTAGGTAATGTGTTTTCAATTATATCAATAAGTTTTAGTAAAAAATGTATGCAATATTTATAAATGTATGCAATATTTATAAATGTATGCAATGTTTATAAATGTATATAGATGTATGTAAATGTATGTACATATTTGTAAATTTATGTAAATAAATGTAAATTTATGTAAATAAATGTAAATTTATGTAATTAAATGTAAATTTATGTAAATAAATGTAAATTTATGTAAATAAATGTAAATTTATGTAAATAAATGTAAATTTATGTAAATAAATGTTAATTTATGTAAATAGATATAGGCTACATATTTGTAAATAGATGTACATTTATGTAAATAGATATCAATTTATGTAAATATTTGTGAATGTATAATAATGTATGTAAATATAAGGCAATATGTGTAATGTACAATACTTAAATGTATGTAAATGTATGAAAATGTATGTAAACGTTTGAAAATGTATGTACATAAATGTATGTAATTGTCATTATGTATATGTATCTGTAAACTTGTACTATTTCATTAAATGTGTGTATTGCGGTAAATGTACATGTGTTTTAATAAATGCAATATAGATTCATTTATACTAAATTTTACCTCCACCTTTAGCATGATTTAATATTATAAAAAATTTTAAATCTTTTTGTATAAATGAATATATTCTCTTGCCGTATATGTTTAAATGACTAAACGTAGTTTACTCGCTAGACAGTACTGTCATACCTTAGGTTTTCAACAGTCATTCATTTCAACATTTACAACCTTACTTGACATTTCACTTGTAATTAGTAAAATTTAATCTTTTCTCGTCCAAAACAGATGGCCAATTTAGACATTTTACATGCTACACAATTAACTTTAAAAATGTTTTATTAGCTTATAGTCAGAATTTATTACAGATTCATTTTGTTTAAATATATATTTTCATACTAATGCAAAAATGTCGATATAAAATAGTTTGATTTGTTTTACGGACGGACGGGGGAGGGGGGGATACGCGTATAGAGTCGCCTCTAAATTGAATTTCGTAGGCCTATATTTTGCGATTTATTTTACAGTTATTTACTTCATTACATTTATATTATTATGACTAACCTGTCTGAAATCATCTGCGAAATGATGTCTATATTTACTGTTTATTTAATTAGTATATATATAGGAGCTCCTAATGATTCAGAAGGCCTAATTAGCATATAGGAGCTCAAAAAGTTTGAGAAGGTCTTCGTTGTTCTAAGTTTATTTAATTAGCAGTTGTTCTAAGTTTATTTAATTGGAGTATAACTTAATTCCCCGACTGATCTGGTAATCGTATGTATTAAGTAGAATTTGTGGATAAGCATTTATTTTATTGTTAAATAAAATCCACAATTAAATAGTTTAGAAAAAAAGCATTCACGAGCAACCTAAATATAACTCAGATTCGAATAATCTTATTTAAATGGAGGGGGGCGTTCACCCTCAAGGCAGGGCACCCCTTAACAGCACCACATTCCGTATAGTATTATATAGTTAGCGGTAACTGATAAATAATACCATTTTAATATTAACAATAAAATTCAATTATAGATTCATTAATTCATCAATTCGCATAACATAAATTCAACATTACAGTTCAACTAATCAACAATTCTCTTGATTCTCTAAAGAAAAGAAAACTATTGATAACAAGCTAGCAAACACCAAAGAATAATGTTATTTCTTTTTTGTTGATTGGATTTTTAAAAATTACAGTGCCACTTCTATATTTTACAGCAACCTTTTTCTACTATTACAAAAAGGCTGTTTTCAAGTTATAACTTTAATCACATATTGTTCTGTGATGGTTTATGATACACCGATGGGGAGAGCTTTATCGTTATAAAAGATTTACGTAAAAAGATTAAAGAAGAAATTAAGAAGGAGACAGTATGAATACTTCTTAACAACAATTAAGGTATAACAATTTATAAATTCTATTTAACGTTATATTAATGAAGGAACACATATAGGTGACTATTTCTGTCGTTTATTTCTCTATACTGTTGGATATTATTGCGGCACATTTCCCCACAAGAATTTCTATTACTACACAAAGGTTCCTTGGGGAAACTCGAGTGTTATCGTTTCGTCCTACATGTTTAATATTATCATTAAGAATCCTAAAGAATTGAGCAAAAAACTTCGGGATTGGTCACTTGGTACCTTACGACAAGCTGTTGAATTCATAAGCTCCGTTAAAAAAAACGGTGATTACCGGAATTCCTTTTGTAAATTATAGGAAATAATTCTAATCCTTGCGCGCGGGAAATGCCTGTAAAAATGTTCAAGAATCTTGCATGGATTATAAGGGATAAACAGAAAACTGTGTCTAAATCGATAACATTTACTGAGAATATAATAAATGTATCGTTTATTCATTAAAAAATGTGTCCAAAAAATTAATTACATTTCACCTATATAATTACGTCTTACATGTGTTGTGATATCACGTGATCTGATCTTGATTCAATTATCAATCTTGTTAATATCTTCACTGCTTCACTGCTTCACTTCAGTCAATTGTCTTTTAAGAAAATGTATCTCATATGTTCTCATATGGTCATCCATATGGTATCATTATCCTATTAACACAATTTCTACCTGGCGGTAGATTATTTATTCTTAACATTCTAAAGTGAATATGTTTCTGGTTATATTACCATTTTGTTAAAATCTCAATGAAAGCAGAACAGTTTTAGGGTAATTAATTATGGTTCAACACTGTTTGGAAACCGTTTTTTGAAGAAGGCCCTCTTTAAATATTAAAAATAGTGCAAGAAAACATTAAAATATATTCTCTTATATACAGTAGGTTAGTCAACATGTTTACTATAAATATAATTTGATTAACTTAATATAATAATATTACATATAATAAATATATTATAAATAAATTAAATAAATATAATAATAATAATATTATATATAATAATAGCTTAATATATTCAGATTGAATATAGAAATACGGTCACAAAAGTTATTATAGAGGTTATTTGGACTAATAAAAAATTGTTATTTCACTATGAGCCTGAACAGTTTAATTTATTTAAAAATGTAAAAACGATATCTAAAATTACATTTTGTGAATATTTTTTGGTTATGTTTAACTAAACAAGACAACTAATAACGGATTAGATATAAGAAAAAGTCACAATAAACGAAACCTTTCAAATATATTACTGAAGCATTTTCATCGGCAGGGAGATCTGGACAGCGTTGGAAATAATGGAATTTTGTAATTGGAATTGGAATTGGAATTTTCATATTGGAAATAAACCTTCATTTAACTTATTTAAATTTACAGAAAAACAACAAAACTGTCGGTTTTCAAAATGCGGTTTTTAATACGTTTTTCGCTTTTTGTCAGCTTGTGTTTTTGCTGATATATGTCAGCGTATTTAGCCTGTTTGTAGCTGCCTAATATAAATTGATTTTCATGTAGTATATTAAATTAGCTCAGCTCACTGGCATAACACTATATATGCGAATAGCGTGTGGCTTCCGTGGACACGTCAGCCATAAAATGTCATCTAATTTTCCGGATTATTCGGGGATGGCTAGACTTATAATGTAGTTTTATACTGACATAAATGACATAAAATGGTGAAAGCTCAATCGAAACATTTCAAACAAATTTCTGTTGTTTTCTGTATTTAATATAATTATTTAACACCATCCCTGATATATTGCTATTTTAAAATATACCAGTTAAAAATTGTTAAATATAAAATATAAACAAACTCTATTTTTTAATCAAACATCATTTTGTGAAATATTATTATATAAAATAGTTCAAAATATGCACGTGGAGGCACATATGGCAAAAGGAGGTACACAGAGGAAAAATTCCCCTGTTTATTTAGACGAATTTTTGTAGGGCCACCACTAAAAATTTAATATTTTGTGAGCATTTTCCTCACCAGATCCAATTGACGAAAAGGCAATTTTTCATTTTAGTTTCTCAATAACATTTATAAAAGCAAAAAGCGTATAAAATTGATTTATTTTAATGGTATTTGTGCGTTCAAGTGTTTTATTCTTCACTGAAAGCAACCAAAGTTCTGACTTCTCAGTAAAACACACCGGAATAATTATTATTCAGCGGCTGACAAGAACACCAAATTTATATTAGCGTTCATAAATGGCGATAATGGTCACAAAGGATTGAACATGATCGAATGGTGAACTAATCGAACAATGATTCTTCCAAACTCAAATTTATGTACATCAACATAACAACACACCTTTCCGCTGTCACATTGTCGAAAAAGGTATGTTATTATTCAAAGTGGAATAAGCTCAACATTTTATTAGGTAAGTGATAAAGCGTTCTATCATAACTAGAACTCATAAACTGTTATGCAGCCTAAATAACGTGCCCAACTTAGATAAATTGTCCTGCTTGAATGTCGAAACAAAATCTGTACAAGAAACTAAATCTCATTAGCGTGCCATAAGGATAAATAATGTACTCTTAATTCATAATTGGTTTTCTCAATCTTCGATTTTAAGGCGTACAAATTTTGGTCTCAAACTTCTCAATTCTAGAACAAAAAAGCAATATTTCGTACAATTGTTTTCTACTCATAATTAATCAATATATTGTTCCTTTCTGTTGTTGAACTTTTAGAACGAAAAACTCATTCAGTAATAAATTGCAATACTATTGATACTATCTGTTTGGCATTTATTGTTTCTTAAATGTTGTAATCTCCTTCTTCTTTTCTTTCCCGCTATACCTATTGGAATCTATCTATTCTTGTACTTTATGTTTAATATTTAACGATTTTATTTAATGTAATTATTTATTGTTATCGGTTCTTTTTTTACAAACGGCAATCGAATGTAAAACCTTTTTATGTAGGTCAAAGTATGTAGGTCAAGGTATTTGTAATCTTTCCATTTGTCGCATAATAAATTAGAAAAACACTGACCTATACTTAAAAAGAAACGGTTTCCAAATCGATTTCTGTTTGTAAAAATAGAAAAGGCATATATTATAAAAAATAAAATGATAAACATTTGAGTCAACATCAGAAACTAATCCAAAATGAAATACGTAAGTACCGAAAATAAAGTATTAGTCAGACGTTAATAACAAGAATTAAATCTTTCTATTTTAAATACACTTAAATTATGATTATTTATTTGACAAGTTTTTAAACTTATTCAAGGTTCTTTCTTTAAAACAATTCAATGAAAATTAAAAAATTAAAAATATTAAAAGGCACATAATGCAGTTGTAGGTATTTCAAAGATCTACTGTTTAATTTAATTTTTGTTTAATTTCTTATTGTTTAATTTCTTATTATTATTAATTTTATTATTATTATACTAATTATTATTATTATTATTAATTTTTTATTTCTTATTTGTTTAATTTCTAATTGTTCTATTCTGTTTAAAATTATTTATTTTTAGACCAACAAATATGTTTATAAGAAACAAATAATGATTACTTCTCAAATCTTAATCAATTGAATAAATCAAACATATTATAAAACATTTCTACAATTTAGAAAATCACATTTTTTGCATTTAAATTAGATGTATTTGTCTTATCAGGAAATACATATATATGAAAGGATTTAAACTGATTTAAACATATCTATTTTTCACATAATCTTGAAAATCCTCAACCTATGAATTATTTATAACTCTAATTTAAAATAATTTACCAAATACATTTTTTAATGTTTCATTGTGTATTTTGTGTAAATAAATACAAATGCTTCTCATGTGTTGATGTGTTAATATAAAATAATATTACTTTCTGAATTTCAAAAAAAAATCGTTGTATTATTAGACAAACCTTAACGTCATTTACATTTGAATTTAAGATTTAACTTAATACATATTATTTTGAAATGTCCTTAATATTTATATCAGTTAATTGATTGAACACTTGAATATCTTTGAATATATAAATATTTGAAAATATTTATTTGAAAAAATATACATATATATGAAATATTTGACATATATATATCTATATTTGAAAATATAGTCCTTTTACTGGGTATATAGCGTCTCACGTGCTGTTGAGCATCCAAAAATAGAAACCTAGATTTTAATGACTTCCTTTCCTCCATTTCACTTCATGTTGTTGCGAGTAATTGGCAATTGTTTGTAATATTTATTAGAAAAATGAGACTCAAACCATTCGCTGTTCTATTTTTACAGAAAATGGTAGTTTCCTATACGATTTATAAAAAACTATAAGAAACAGAAAATCATTTTACAAGTTAGAACAAATTAAAACATTTATAAAAACGACAACTTCTTTTTTTACTAAAAATTATATTTTATTATAACAAAAACTGATATAGATGAAGAATTTAGCCGAAAAAATACAACATTTTATTATATAAATAAATTTAGGTTAAACGTTTTCTGTTATTCAGAATTAATCAATATATAGTGTAATAGTATAATATTATATAAATAATTATGAATTAATTAAGATTTATGAATTATGAATTAATTGATATATAACTGGTGATTTAACAAGACAGACTCATCTTTTTTTATTAAAGTGGTGTTCATTATAATACTTGGGTTAGAATCGTACAGAATGGTACAAAAGGTTTATAGACTATTCATCGGAAGGTTTGGCAATATATTCAGTTTTTGTGTTGACGTTGTTAGCATCTAATCTTTAATAATGGTTGTGCAACTCAGAATGCAAAAAGAAATTCCCATTAGCGCTACAAGGCGAAAATCAATTATTCTCCGAAATAATCCTTTATGTCATTATTTCCAAGTAAATTGCGCTATTCGAGTAGCATGAACTAGGTATTAATAAACCGTAATGATTTAAAAGTTAGAACGTATAATGATATTCAGCATTTTATTTAGATATATTGTATGAGGAGAATATTAGTTATGCTTCGAATAGGCTTTTAATTAATACAAGAAACAACAGCCAACCATGTCGTCTAAACTCAAGAACGGTCACCCAAATTGTTTGAATTATACTAACAAACCAAACGTTTAAAATAATTTCGGTTATTAATTGAACTGGACTATGAATCAAGATTTTAATATAATGTTTATACTTTAATAATGAACACATTTTAATCAATTCCTCAACACCACCACAAAACAAATTACAAAAAAAGTAGAACCAGAAATTAATCTCACTAGGATCACAGTCAATTTTGATCTAAACAGTAAACTATTAAATATTTCAAGAATTCAAAATTCTGATTATGAATATACCCGATAAAAATGTATGATAATATGATAGTACGAGAGATTGATATTTACCAAATTACATAATCTATTGGTTGGTTTTCGAAGCCAATCAAAAGTGCCCAACTTACTATAATCAATTAAACATAATATAAAATAAAATATATAAAACAAGAACATTTAAAGAAACACAAATATATTTAAATAAATTAGGAATGTTTCAATATTTTACTTAATTATCGTTTGAAAAAATTATTCCAATAACAATATTATATTTCAGTATACAAAGTCATACAATTTCTAACTGCCTATTTTAATATTTATTTATTCTTTTACAAATTTTAAAAGAGGATTTATAAATGAATATAACTTATAGTAGTGAAAATAATGAATACATTAAACAACATGTTTAAAGGATAGGCAGAAACATTTTGAATACGTTTTTTTAAATATTTGATTGAAATTTATTGTTACAAATATTAAAGCATTTAGAATTTTCGGTGTATGTCTGAGTTGAATTTGTGTCGTTAATTTACTTCATAATGTGGTTTTAATTAATGTTATTTTACAAACTTTTTGTAACAATCGATATAACACAATATCATTATGATATAGAACAACAAAAGTACTGCTGTTATTCGAATATGCAATCTTTATTGATCTGTCAGAGAAACAATTAGTATTTAGTAAAAGATCTCACCAAACTTTTATTTTTGCGATTGGTACTGTTTTACATTAGATACAAAATATTGAAAATTTAAAAAAATATTAAATCACTTCAATCTAACAATATATTTGGAAGAATAAATAAAAGAGGATGATACAGTTTAAGGATTACCGATATTATAGAAATTAATAATGCAGCAAATAATACATAAAATAAAACTAGGACAGTAGAAAAGAACCAGAAGTTATAGGTATTCTCATAGTAGTTAGAGAAGTAGAAGGCCATGAGTAGAAGAACGAAGAACATATTACATCCTCCAAATAAATTGAATTTTATAGAGTTGTTTGAAACAAAGAAGTAAAAATTTGAGAAAAACATGAAAACAAAAAAAATTATGTAGTGATATTGTAGTAAGGATATTAAAACATCCAACATTTTTATAAAATAATTTTTTCAAATATATCAAATGTAATTTCAAAAAAATTATTACATTTATAATTTATATATTTATAAAGCATTTTTATTTGTATTTTTAGTTATTGTTATTTATATAATTAATAAAACATTTAAAAATATATTTTTGTGAACAATTATATAAATATATTTGTGAATAAAACATTATTGTAAATTTATTTTACAAATAAGTAAATTATAAGTTTAAGAACAATAAAAAAAATATATAAGTAAATTACTTACTCAAAAATATAAAGTATAATTATTAATGACATAGAATAACAAAAAATATGAATTATTGATAACATCTGAATCAGCATGTTTTCAATAATTTAATTCAACTATCTAAAGTAAATTTTATCAAATCTTATAAAATGTGGGGATTTGACATCGTTTGGGAAATGATCATGCATACCAAGATCACATAGCAGTTGTAGCAATAATATAAGTCATTTTAGTTCGATAGCGTTCCACAGTAGTAGGGTACTGAATCACCAGCAACACATGATGTCCTGGGATCATTTATTGGATTTAATACTGCAACAGGTGGTACGATGATGACGTCATGGAGACAGCCTTCAATCAATATTTTCATGCAATTTCTTATTTAAGGGTTCAATCTATATTTTAATATTATTTCTTGTGTTCAATCGATATCTTCGAATTAATTCTTGAGTGTTCAATCGATATGTTTTTATTATACGTATCTTGCATAGAGTAATTACTACATAGCGATTTCACACTTATTGATTTCATATACATGGCGTTGTAAATTTTCGTCAATAGAAAATCGTTTTATTTAAATTAATTACAATGTAAATCGGTAACAAAACGGTAGTAGTGTTAAATATTTTTTATTAAATGATTTAAGATTAAATGTATATATTGACAGAATTTTAACATGCGTAAGTTGTCTATAAAGTATAATTTATTACTTGTATAGCTAAAACTGTTTTACTATTTGAACTATTTTACTGCTGTCAGTTTTTAAATAATTATTTTGCAGAGGCTTTCGTTTAACAAGTTATCAGTATTGAACTGCATAGTATACAGATCAATATATAAGTGAAATAAATCCCTATGTATTAACTTAATGTGATGAAATTGAGAGGCAATTTGAAATTCATGCCGAATTCGGCGATGTGTATTAACAAATATATTAAAATAGAAGAATACATCTCTATAGTGAACGTTTTGAACTAGACAATGAAGAATTTATGGTCAACATGAAACTCTTACCGTTTATAAGAAAATCGAGTCCGGACCAGTAGACACCCCAGAGTAGAGGGAATACGACAACAAGCGAGGCTATGTTGCCCAGAGGCTGCCAATAATGCAGCAAGAGTATAACAAAGGGACCGAAAAGTCCCAGAAATCCGTTGAGAATGTTAACAGCAATTGGCCCCCGGATCACCGTTCGTAGTAGAAAATAAACGACTACTTGACTCAGACACAGGGTCATCATGGCAAATCCTGTGTACCTTGCTCCAAGCGAGCATCCTATGAATGCCTGGATAAAAAATATAGAAATTTATATGCTAACGATGTCATGTAAAGTAATCTTTTGTAAAATAATTTTAAGTGAAACAAATATTATAATATCAGAAAAAGCCGTTTTCGCGTGTGGCCAATTTAATTTTTTTCGTATCTATTTAATATTTTTTATTAATCTATTGAAACCAAAAGCTAAATAACACATTTCTTTTTTAAAAACGTTACTTATAAAGATGAGTTTGTGAAAATCTATGAAATATGCTGCTCTGCTTAACTCAGTGACCGCAACGGTAGCAGTTTCCTAAAGAAAACGAGGAGTTTCTTGATCTCGATCAGGACTCGGCGAAAACCATCTCGGTGTAGTACGATTTAGGTTACGTTACTCTGAAAAACTTGGACCCCTGCCCGGATCCCCTGGTATTTGTAAAATGTTGGTTTCCTTCTTGGATCTTCCTACTATTTGTCTGGTAATAGCCTCACTCAAATCTTTCTTGCTTAGAATTATTTCCACGATATTGATCAAATTAACATGTGGCAGCCGGCTCTCTTGGAGATGTGATATTCTCGGATCTATAGACTCGTGAATGAAACCCGTACCTTTCCGCCACAACAAGTCTGGAAGTCTTGAGCCATTTCGGTGTCAGAATATGTGAAGTAAATTCCTTATTCTTCGGCCTCTAAAGCATTTATATGTATAGCTTTCCTACTAGCGGGCTGTAGCTATCTCAGAAAGACCCATAACAATCTAGAAATTGTTTAAAATTTTAGCCAAAGTTCCCCACGGAATAATGAATATCCCGAAAACCGGTTGAAATTGTAAGTAAGCCCTCAAATATCTTGTTGAAATCTGTGTATCTCCCATCCTAAGTTCTTAAGTTCGCGACGCCACATGATATCTTAAAAGTTTTAATTTTGTTTTCAATTAACGTTTCACTGGAAACAAATTTAATCTAACAATTTAATCTATTTTTATGTACTAAATATGTCCCTACAACCTTTCTAAAACTCTTACCCTCATTATCAAATAAGCTTCATTTAGATATAAAAAAACTAATTATTTTTTAGTAAACACTGCCAAGTTGTGGTGAAGTTGGGTATATGTATATATATAATAACAATCATGAATAGGCCTGCTACAGTATCTTACTCTGTTGTAGTCAACCAGGATGAACCCTTCTCCAAAACCACTAAAAACGATCAGTGGAAGTAAAAAGCAAAGACTTCTTGGCCAAATGATTCCGGTAACATTTTCTCGTGCTACCTGAAAGACAGTAAAATGTAAATGTAACATTAGAAAATTAAAATGTCTAACTAAATTTAGATACAAAATGTTGCAGTGCTTTTTTATTGTTTTTATACATTCGATGTTGAAACTATATGAGTATAATTAATATAGCATGGTATATATAAATTGGATTAGTTTTTTTGGAGCATAAGATCTACCTCAATAAATTTTATTAAATGAACAATTCAGAAATATACTACATTAAGTGATTGTAGAAAATACAATGTTAAGTATTTATTAATTTCTAACAGTGTTATGGGTTATTCTTTTTAGCTTTTTTTTATTAAAGAAATATATATTGTTCTACCTAAATGCTTTTGTATTAGTATATACTATTCAGTGATAATTTTATAACAATATGCATCTGCTTATAGCTATCATGTTAACATCAATTGTCGAGTTAGAGTATATTGTCCCCAATTCATAATAACCTAAATAACCCAAAAATTGGTTAATAATTTTATTTAATGTTAAAAATAAATAAATTTGATACATTTACAGAATGCTTTAATACAGAAGTTACGGTGTTCTTATAGCAAATTTTTGAAGCGTATGCACAACATAATAGTTATATTTTATTATTATTATTTATTGTTTACCAATATAATTATACAATTATATACAATTATTAAATATAGTCATATTGCTATCTCAATTATGATACTATAGACACTAGATTATTTAGCAGGGTTATTGAGAAGTTGATGTCATTATTAAATTAGATATTTCAGTATACTTATGCGACATAATTTTTTAATTAAATAGATTTTCAGAAACGCAACTTCATTCATTTTTTTATATGCAATTATAATTGTATCTTGAAGCAATATTATAGACACTTGGAATATTACATACACGGAATTGATATTATTGTATAGTTAGGAAACGTGAGACGCTCCGCTGTATAAATTAATCTCGGTTATATTTATTAATCGTAAAAAACTGCAGTTTAAAAGTGATGTATAAGTCGTGTTTCTGTTACATATATATATATATACGCGCATGTGTTTAATTATATAACTTATTTCGATTTATAATATAGTCAGACAAATGAGTTGAATTGTGTACATTTTTGTATGGTTAGACAAAAGTTAGAGTATAATTGAATTTACATGAATGATAAAGAAAAATAATTACTCTACAATCGAAACAAGTAATTTTTTTAATCGAAAGCAGATGTCCAGAACATGGTTGATATTTGTGAATTTTTTTTCATTTTTTCGAACGAATTATATTGAAATAAAAGAAATTATTTAATTTCGCAATATTAATTAACTTAAAAGGATATAAATAAATAAAATGTGGTATTTTGCTTCTAAACAGTAAAGAGAAATCCACAGCTGGTGATATTTTTTTGTTGTGTCTGCATATTTTTGAGACAAATTATTTTGAGGCAAATATCTCACCTAATAATTGTGTTCTAAATTGTAAACTATGTAATATTCACAATTAAGAATAGTCTAATCGTCAAAAGCTTCTTGGGCCAGTAAGCGGTTGCTTATTTATTAATTTAATTAAGAAATAACAAGTTTTTCATTACAATAAAATTATATTTAAATAAATAATGAGACTTAGTCCACCATAGAAAATTTTTTAATTTTTTTAATAAAATGCGTAATCTTCTGAAAAAAATCTTCTGAATAAAAAAAATTAATTAACGTTAAATCAAAATTTAATTAAATAAAGAAAAGGGACATATTCTACAATTTATAAATAGATAAAATAATTAAATTCACAATTATAAATTACGAATGTCATAACTTTTTCCTCATGAATATCATGTTTCTGTCATGAAAATTGTACAAATCATTATTGACCAAATTCTCAATATATACAATATATATAATACAGCAAAAATTCCAATTTATTGTAACAAGAAATTGTGTAGTATAACTTGGGATGACCTGCCATCAGTACACTCTTTTGATCATAAGTTTGGGTAATTTTATACATTTTACGCTTAGTTACGATAACTTAAGCGGAGCTGTCCACAATATCGTACAATATTTCTCTCCAATTAGAATAAATACATTGTATGTAAAATATGAAAATAAGGAAATAAGAAAATTAAAAGAAAATCTTCAATCGATATAGACCACCAAAAGTTCGTAGTGTTGATAAATAATAATGGAAGGGACATTTATTTAAATTAGTTTTTTTACTAAATAAACAATTAGAATGAGAAATCCCACAAACAGTTTATGCCCCATATCTTGCTATTGTTTCTACGTGCTACATTGTATGAGCAATATTTTCATTAATTAATTTATATCATAAAATGTCATACATATATATTACTTACCGTTGGAGAATAATAAATGAGAATTTATAAATTGCCAACGGTATGAACGGTATGGCAGTGTCTGACTTCGTCAACGGTATAATAATAATAATAATAATAATAATAATAATAGTTATATATTTATAACGCGCTCCAAATTGTAAGCAATGTCAGCAGCGCAACAATGAGTTA
>JAUZND010027927.1:0-23592 GCA_034780555.1 Coelogynopora nodosa
CACTTTTTTGCCCTTTTGTGACTACAATAAAAAAATGAGGGTATTTTGCCCTTTTTGCTGATAGCCGCGGCAATTATAAATGCCTTCCGTCGCCACTGCTCATTAACTATATTTGTATATTGCTGTATGATCTGTGCAGAAATTGTAATATCTGTGCAGAAACTATAGAGTATCTGGGCCAACATTTTGTGCATTTTTAGCTTCAATAATTTTGCTTGGCTAGTTTTAATCAATCAAAAAATGTAACATTTCATAAATTAGGCAAATTTCTTAACGTGCAAAAAATAATTTTCTGATTGCAAAGGTTATAAAATAGTTCTACACCATGAATATAGTGATATATTGTGTATGCGGTAAATATGAATATAATATAATGATGTATAAATAATAAAGAGGTAAAATGATCTGACGTCGTTTTCGAATAAAATAAAATAAATAAATTTTGTCGTCTTTAGGTGATCCTGCATTTGTTTTGCTTGAGGAACAAATCTATTTTCTATTCTTTTCATGAAATTTGTGCAGCCCACTTTTCGCATACTCGTTTTGGCATATATATATATATAGGGTATTTATCTAAAGCCATGAAAGTAATTTACTGAAGGCGATTTGAGCTATTTATAAAATATCGTGTCGGATTCCATAAGCAACGTCCAATCTTTAAAAAAATACGTCATTTTTGATTTACAAAAATATTTTAAATCATCCAACGTATTAAATCAATGAGTATATAGGCCTCACAATATTTTTGAACATACAAACTACTAAATGATGATTTACAGAAACTTTCTATATGAAATGTAAGAATAACACTTCTGTTTTAATTGATTCTTTGCAAGGGAAGTGCTATAAATCCTATAAAAACGTTCTTTTACTATGTAACTTTTGTCTTAAAAAACTTTATGATTATCTTTTTATTTCAGTGGTCATACTAATATCTGCGAGTGCATTGTTATACTTATGTTAGGTTAGGGATCTATAATAAATGTTATTTTTGCACTATACTATGTAGGAAATAAGTCGCAGTAACGCCCTCACGTTGTAGAATTGAGTGGAAGTCAATTGGGTATATAATTTGAATATTCAAAATAATTAAACATTTTTCAAATTGTTGTTCTTGTTATACCAGTGTTGTAATCCATAGAAAGAACATGTAAATTACAATATTTTGTTTTCTTGGTATATTATTTCGTCTTTGCTATTATTTGACATTAACTTTTCGATAGGCTACCTTGTGTTATAATTAGTAACTATGTGTCAAATTATATTGTTTTACGATATAAGTCTACACCAGATAGGTTTGCACCGCCCTTAAAATAAGTAATAATTTATTTTATCTTTAATCAGTTATTTTTTTACAAATGTTTGACTAATTTGTTTCAGGCTATTTACAATGTGAACCCAAATTAACTATTGAATTCTATTAACATAAAAAAAGATTGATGTATCTTATCAGGCATATGATTATGATTGTTTTAATCAGGTAATTATATCAATATGTTCATATCCTATTTTTCTGTAGGTAATTTAAATTTGGTAATGTTTCGATGTCTGTTAGAGGAAGTGGAGATTATTGTTCGGTAATGAAATAATGAAAGAGGGAATACGTGTAATAAAGATAAGTTTTTGAATAATTAATTTCGGAAATTTGTATCCCCCCTCTATACTTTCCACGAATTGTTATGGCACATTAGGATGATGCACTATCAATCTCATTATATAACCATCTTTTCTATGGTTTATACTACACCTGTAATAATTAAATATTTAACATTTTAAATTTCAAATTTCAAAAGATATATATACCTTGTTGCTGCAAAAGTCACAACATTTTTAACGGGGCAAAAACAATATCAATTTTTTAATTGCATTAAAATATATTTAAAAACCAAGCTAATCATGTACAGAGGTAGAAGCAATAATAAAATAAAATTGCTGTACGTCAGAATAAATTTTATTTGAAAATGCTCAACATTGATAAAGTTTTTAAATCTATTAAGTTATTTCACTTTACAAAATAAAATTACACCAATTAATTGATGCAATGGATGAAAATGATTGGAGTCAATTTGATTTTACGTTAATTTTAAGTTTTGACTATGAGCATGTAGATAAAATTGTGTTTTTCAATATAAATAATAAAATCGAAATACCAAAAGCAAAACTTATAATTTTAACAATTTATAGAAATAAATAGATAAATCCATTTGATTTAGTTAGGTTAGCTATAGGAGTATTAAATTAAAAGATAATTTTCAATAAAAATATTTTATATAAAACAATGTTATGAATATTAAAAAAAGAGTATTATTAACAATATTTTATGTTTATTTATAACTAAATCTAATATACAAATTGTAAATAATAAAAATATCAAAATTATTTCAATACATTTAGGTAATACAAAATATGGAAATTTTGCATATACAAATAGTGTAAATATATTAAATATAAGGTGTGAAATATTAAATAAACAATCGTACAATGTATTATTGGATATCAAACAAAACTTATAAATAAAAGTTTTAAAAAATTGAGTAATAACAAAAAATTACAAAAATAACAAGAATAACAATTTACTACGAATAACAATTAATACTGTCTATGACACAGTTTAATACAGTTTAACAAAGTCTAAATACACAACAGTTTCATGACAATATATTCTCTTAATCTGACACCAATGCCTAGCTAATTATTGGTCTGTCTTTGCATAGCAAAGGTCGATCTGGTTTCAGAACAAGCGGACAACTCGTCCCAACCAGTGCCAAGGCTGTCCGGACGACGGATGCTGTGTTGCCATTTTCTTTACATCTTATCTCTTGGATTGGCAATCGAAGAAAATCTTGTTCGCAATTAAAGTCAGTATCGTTTGTAAAAGCCCCCTGAAATTTTGGACTCTTAGAGCTGCAAATACGTTCAAATATGACTGGGGGATTTCTACAAGTATTGATCGAGTAACGAGTGAAATAGGGACATACAAAATTGTTTAGCGGCATAATGCTGGAATGTTCCAAATTATTTTCGTAATCAAGAGTTTTACAGGCTTCACTTGATCCGCTGGTGAAGTTTCCGATACTTATGTTATAAGTGTACCTAAAGAGGTTCAATTTGTTGTTGATCTCTTCGTCTGAATAAAGAACTCCATTTTGGCAATTAAGGTTATCTGCAAATGCGGCACATATGAGCAAGACAAAAACTAAAATGTTGTACATTTTTGGTAGTTACTTTCAAGTAGTTGAATAAAGAAATTGTCTTCGTTAGCTTGGTTTTGCAATAATGAGTTTATTGTAATACTGTTTCTTATATATATAGTAGTTGAAATCCATTGAGCTTGACGTCTCAGTGAACAATTTCTATTTAAAGTTAATAATAGTTCCCAATGAGTTAATTATAGATGATGCGTTATTTCGAAGCAAATTAGTTATATTTAAATATTAAATATTTTAAAATTAAGTCTAAATCCATAAATCTATAATAATAAATAAAATAAATCAATAAAAAGATGAAGAATTTTTAAAAATTAAATTCACTTTTGTTAGAAAATATGGCTATAATGCATAAATACCCATAAATCCTAATAAAAAGTACTGAAAAATCTCAAAGGGCTTAATTATGGGACGTGTATTCACATTTAATTTGTATATATCTAACTATACAATATATTTAAAAAAAAATTCTTCTAATTTAACAAAAATTGGGAAAATACTGTTTTTGATACAACTATAGACCAATCAAGTTATATTTGATATAACTTTAAATAATTAATCATCATTTTGATTAATAATTCATATTAACTAAAAATATATAATGAATTACATTTTTCAAATATTGATTGATAATGATAAAATTCAACAGTAAGATTTAATAATGCATTAGGATTTTAGCATATATTAGCATATAATGGCTAATATGGGTATATCCGATACACTTTTTTTCTCCACTGCACAATAGTAGGCTAGCTTTTTAGAAACATGGTTTACACTAATAAGTTATGACTTATTTCTAGAACCTTATATTTTGAAAAACATTTTACACTAAGGGCAATTTTAAAATTAAATACAACAGTTTTAATATTGCATATACAAGTAGGTCTACATTTCAGCTAAATTACAAAAGATAATTTTAATAATACCCTGTGGTGGTTATTACTTTTTCACTATAATAAGTAATTTACCGATATGATGCACATCAAATAGTCCTTTTTTGACAATTATTTACAACAACAAAAAGTTTTATGCAGTACAGAACTAGATTTTTGTCTCATTAAGCATTACGGAGTATACTTGGAATAATAATTATCGAATAATTGTGTACAATTTTATTCTTATAGTTTATCCTTATGAATTAATTGTTTAACCTAAATTTAGCTATATATTTTTAATCAATTGATACTCACGGATTGTATAAGTTTTATATAATTATTTGACAATTGATTCTAAATTAACCAGTTTCCCACTTAAAGTCTATGGAGTGAAAAAAGTGTCGATATATTTTAATATCATTAAATATTATTTCAATATTATAGCATACATCAATTGAAATTAAAAATAACAAGTTTAACATTGTTTGAAACCATTATGTTGTATTATTAAACATTATTTATTAACTTGTGTTTTAGAAATTGTCATTAATTTAGGGTAATTTCAATTACTATAATATATTTGTGTGTATACGTAATGCAATCTTCTATACATATAATTTTAATTTAATTAGATGTAAGAACAGTCTGAATTGGAGAGCCCCTAGTTGAAAAATTACCTTCAGCCCTTACCTAAAATATTTAAAAAATGTAGTAACCGATATTTACTTTTGTTAAGGGTTCATTTAGTATAAATAAGATCCTTCGGCTACCCATTAATTAGGGTGTATTTTTCAGTATGAACAGGGAAACATTCAGGAGATAGATATTTATTTGAGTGTCCCCTAGTTCAACATAGATATCAAAACCTTTATTTAATTCTACAAATAAGTCAAAATTTAGGTTGGTAGTATTGATAGCGGATACTGAAAAACCCAGTAAAAGGAGTTATCAAAATATCTTCACATAAATAAGTTTCTTATCTAATATTCAAGGGGGATAACAAATATTCTAAAATCACGAAATGTTTTGTGACTATTTGAAATATACTTATATAATTTCAATATTCTATCTATATCTAGGATTTATTTTAAGATTGATAATGTATATATTTATATTAAAAACACTCTAGGTGATATGAACCATTAGAAAACAGAATAAATTTTAGCTACAAATTTAATTAGTTAAATTTAGTAACTGACTAAATTTCATTACGTATCTTTCAATAGCTGAGTTCATTTTGTTATTTTTTTTTCTATCTGAGAGTTGCAAATATTTAATGAAATAACATATTTTTTATTCTATCGAATCTAATTAAGTGAATATATTAAAACTTTTATAAGTAAAGATACAAAATACTAAATTTAAATACAACATGGAATATTAGCTCTATTAGTATTAAAATTCAAATATCGAAAAAGCGACATGAAATAACAAATTTAACGAATCAAGCAATTAATTAACTTAAATGTTTTTTTAAAGTTATTTGCTTGCGTGCGTGCTGCCTGAAACATATCATTGTTTGATATATAAATTTCAAAATTGAAAATCTAACTCGCTACATTTGAAAATCATTGATTCAAGGCTGTTTACGGAGTCCTTTCTTATGTATTAAAAGTTTTCAATAACGCTGTTTGTGAAGGAAATAAATTCGAAACAAAACTAAATTATTATGATCGCCATTCAATTCCTTAGAATGTTAAATTGTATTCTTAACAAAAGGCATATTTTAAATATTTATCAAACCGATATTATTTCAAATATGCTTAAATATGCTTGAATTGTGTCTAAATAATTTCAATTGTTTATTGCCATAGGTTTTTCGCTATAGATATACACATTTTCATTTAAAGTTTAATGCGTTTAATTGTTGACAAGTAGTTTTATATAATTATAGTTTTATGTAATTTTCGAAATAGTAGTGAATTTTTGAAAAAATTTGCAAATTCGACTTAAATATCATAGTGAAACTAATAATGGTTATTAGGATTTTGAGGACACACTTTTTGTAATATTAACGGTGCCTTATTATTATTGTTTGCTAAAAAGTTGAAATTGCTATTAATGTATTATAATATCTAGTTCTATGTAAATTATAATTTTATGCAGCATCGTTGGACATTCATGAAAGTCTTTGATTAGATACTTATCAAAACGTTAGTCAATTTTAGTATTATATACGAATTTTGCCTGAAAATAAAGTATTTAACAAATAAAAGGAGGATCTTAACTACAAATTATTAAATTATATTATATTAAATTTAACTTATGTTATATTATTAAAGTTAATTAGATTACATGTACAGTTTATAAAATATAATAAAGATTTTTTCCAAAGAAGATTTTTTTATAAATAAAAATTAATTGGTTAAATAATAATAAAAATAATAATTTGAATTGTTCCAGGTTATTAATTTATTCATATATTTTTAAATTGGACACAATAGTATATAACTAAATAAACTGTAAAATATTAAAAATAGTAATTAGTGTAAAGCTGAACATATTAACTGCGATCAAATAATAATAATAATAATCAAATAAATAGATTAATTCTATATTTCAAAATTACAGATCAACAATTATATTTTTCAGGAAGCCCGAAAATACACTAAAATATGTTTTTAGTTTATAACATATTTGATTTTTGCTCAATTTTATTATTTCATAAGGTTCGATATTTTTTATACGTATAGAATGAATTTAAATGTAATATTTTTCATTTATCATAGTTTTATTATATATTTACTTAAATAAATTGGATCATTTATAAATCCTTTAATTTTTTTCATATTAAATTTTTAAAAAGCGTTCTTTCATTAAAATGTATAATTCTAAAAAACGAAAAACCATTAAAAAATAAACTGAGTTATTGAAAGATAGTGTTATAATACTTAATTAAATTAATCAATTTCTAAATTTAGCAACTAAGTAAAATTTTATTCTGTTTCCAATTGGTTCTAAGCTGTTTATTCAACCGTAGGATGGTTTTGTTATGTGAATATATACATATTATTTATCTTAAAATAGATCGTTATACAATAGTTATAAACAGAATACTGGAACTTTTAAAGCTGAGTAAAATTTTCAGAAATAGTTGAACGACAATTTTTTTTATTTGACTTGTTAAAACTTGATTCTGATTACTAATACTTAATACTGATACTTGATACTGATTACTTGATACTGATATACAACTAATTTGTGTAGAATGAAGTGGAACGATTGTCAAGTTTATTAGGCTGGAAATAGATATTTAGATTAATGAAAAAACACGCAGTTTAACTATTCATAATTTTTTTACAATTTTAAAAATTATTCATTATTTCTATCTATATTAGGAAAAATATCTCAGATTTTACCAATATATTTATATTTTATACCCAGATTTTAACAATAAATTCAAAATTTATGCAGATGACTTCTAAGAAATATAAGATCTTCCTAGACCTTAACCAATACCTTCCAAAATCGTTATAAACTATGAAAAACTTGTCAAACTTCAATTCAATGGGCAATAACAGAATTTAGTAATTGTCAATTTCTGATTCCATTTTATATATATTCCATTTCAATATATAAATAACTTGTTACACACAATAATAAAAGTTACGATTTTATTAAGTTTTGCATCTTCAAGTATAATTTATATAAAAAATTCATATAAACGACATATAATCAACACTTTTTAAATAGAAATAAAAAAATTATTAAAAAATTATTTTTAATTCTATACTATTTTTCTATTTGAAGCAAATGAACACATTTGAAATAATATATTTCTGTAAGTTATTGTTTTCATTTAAAAAGGTTTTAAAATAACAAACGAAGTATTACAATTAAAAATATTATGAATTCCGACATTGAAACATTAAACCTATTTCTAAATTTAGTACATAATTCATGTATAACTACTATTTCATCATTTGATCAACAATAAGATATTAACATTCTTTTAGAAGTTGTTAACACAATTATTTGCTTTTTCATCTATATAGTAGATCTCTAGGTAGTCAATTTCCAAATAAACTCTTCTTTAGAAGAAAAAAAAGTACAAAATCTTTAATAATAAACTAAACAATATAAAACTATCAAACGCATCTTGAGAAATGGTACAGTAAAATGTAATTTGTGTAATAAATTAACATATTCTACAACCATTTTTGTTTGGGCATTCTACTGCTTACTACTTACTACTTACTACTTCCCAACTTACCCAATATATTTTCACTACCCCCAGAAACTTTTATTGTGTAAAATACGTATTAGGATTACTTTTTCGATTATTAGGTATTTATTTCAAAACAGCTTAGCAATAAACAGTTAATTATCATATAAAGAATTTTTTTACATTATGAAACACATCGAATGATTAATAATTTAACACCGAGAAATTATTTTATTTTGTTTTTGTGTGGGAGTTTCTAAAAGTAACCATTTAAGCTTAAGTAAACATTTAAAATTCAAAAGCACTCACTTATGAGGAAGTGTTAATGGGCAATTCTGCCATCGCATAAATTTGAGGTATTTGTTACATTTGAGATATTATTTAGTAACCTAATTTCTTTTCCTTTATAAGATTTAGCGATATATTTGCATATTTTATAAATATTACATTAAAAAATATTGAATAACACTTTTTTTAAATATATTTTAAAATGTATACTTGTTATTCATGTTACATATATTATTATGTGATATAAGTATCACAAAGTGGTACTGTGCGCCTTCGTGTATTATTGTTATTCCCATTTTAACACTATTTAGCAACATACGCAAAATCACACGTTGTATATTTTGTTTCAATGTTTTTTTTCAATTGAAATTAATAAAATAATCTACTGCTGTGAAATAATTTGACGAGATTTAACTGTTCTTTTAATTGATTTAATTTATTAATCATATTCTAACATTTATTAGTTTGAAATATAGCATCGTATCTTTTTATATCAAAATATTTAGTTCAGGCGCTCTTCTCCATTTAAAGATTCCGAACCCCATGTTTACGATGATGTTAATAAGTAAAATCATGATATAACTTTTGTTTATTTTGATTTATTCAACATAATTTTACTTTGTACACTTTTATATCAAAACGTTTAGCAAACAATTCTATTTGTTTTTTCTAAATATATGTTTAATGTTTGGCTGATAATGTTCCAAATCATATTCATAGATATTTATTGCAGCATATATGTATTTTTATGAATGGCCGAGTGGTTAAGATGTTGGTTTGCGTATGTTGAGGGGCTTCTCTCGGAACAGGTTCGAGCCTACCCTTGGACTCTGCCGTTACCCCTCTAGCAGCTGTGCCAGTCGATAGTTAACGACTCGTTGCTCTATTGTAAGAGTCATTGGTGGTGTGGGCGCGCTTCATAAACTACTCACTGCTCCAGAAGCAGGGCACTTGATCCGCCTCTTATAGAACAGATTTCGACGTTAAATACATAATTTAATATTCAATATATCAATCAGTACTGCAAAATTTATGAATAGGAACACTATTAGTCAAACATTAAAACATTTATTTAGAAAAAATCTAATGAGAATCGGGCTTAACGTTTTGATGATAATATATATTTGAATAGATCTTTATAATATTATTTTAAGAGAGTTCATCTGTGTTTAATGTCGCTTATATATATATGTTTAATATAAATTATACTTGAAAAAACAAAACGTAATAAAATCAGAACTTTTATTATTGCATGTAACAAATTACTTTACTTAAAATTAAGAAATTAAATATATATATTGTACATTTACTTTTGAAAATGGAGTCAGAAATTTAAAATTACCAAATTCTGTTATTGCCCATTGAATTAAAGTTTGGCAAGTTATTCATAGTTTATAAAGATTTTGGAAGGTATTGGTTAAGATCTAGGAAGATATTGGTGAACTCTTATATTTCTTAGAAGTCATATGCATAAATCTTGAATTTTATGTTAAAATCAGGGTATAAAAGAAAAATATATAATGTTAAAAAATTTGAGATATTTTTTAAAATATAGATAGTAACAATAAATAATTTTTTAAATAGTAAAAAAATTATGAAAAGTTAAACTGCGTGTTTTCTCATTAATCTAAATATCTATTTCCAGCCTAATAAACTTAACAATCGTTCCACTTCATCCTACGCAAATTAGTTGTATATCAGTATCAAGTAATCAGTATCAAGTATCAGTATTAAGTATTAGTAATCAGAATCAAGTTTTAACAAGTCAAATAAAAAAAATTGTCGTTCAACTATTTCTGAAAATTTTACTCAGCTTTAAAAGTTCCAGTATTCTGTTTATAACTATTGTATAACGATCTATTTTAAGATAAATAATATGTATGTATATATATTTATATAACAAAAACATTCTATGAGTATAGATGAACTGATTGAAACCAAAAGTAAACAGAATAAATTTTAGCTACAAATTCAATTACTAAATTTTACTAAAATTACTAAAAAATATCGCACATTGTTATTAAATCAAGAAATGGATCAAATCAAATATGTAATTAACTAACCAATTATGGTTGCTGTATTTGCGTGCTTCTTAAAAAAATATAATTGTTAATACGTAAATTTAGACATTTATTTTTCGTCATTTTAAATTGTTATACTTGAAATTCAGGCAAAATACAGATATAATATTTAACCTTTTAAGCCCGAGTGTTATAAAAACCCGAAAGTTTAGTGTTTCGTATTTTTAAAATAATAATTGAGCGCAGTTAGTTTGTTCGACTTTACAGTAATTACAATTTTTAATATTTTATAATTTATTATGTTACATGTTGTATTTTGTCCGATTTACAAATAAATCTAAAAAACTTCATAATTACCAAAAAAATTGTCCCCAAAATCCTAATAGTCATTATAGGTTCACTATTTACTTTAAAAAATCGTAGAATTTGCTAGACTTTTGAAGCATTCAGCTATGTAAAAACATTAATATATATATAGTCTATTTGTTTAACGCATTAAATTTTGACTGAAAACTTGTATATCTATACCGAAAACATGATTTAAAATTTAACAATTGACATATTTGGACACATTTTAAATGATATTGGTACGATAAATACTTAAAATATGCATTTTTGTTAAGAATATAATTTTACATTTTGAGCAAATGAATAGACAAATATGTCCCTTTTTAGTGATCTTGATAAATTAACGCAATGTTGAAATTTAATTTAATTAGTTCCAAGAAATACAAACTAAGGAAACGAAAATTTGTAATAAATATGTTAACTAACTGTTTTATGTTTAACATTTGAACATTTTTGATTGTGTCGGTTTCGACGAAGAAGGGACTCATTTATAACCAACAAAAATGCAATTCAATTTTTAATTTTCATAATAATTTTATTAATACTAAAAATGATATCATAATATGATTAAAATGTGATACTATAATGAAAATAGTCGATAATTGTTAACATTAGGCTTATATTAGAAGACACAATTATTTCAACACAATTATAAAGTATTGAATGCAATGAAAAGTATCCGAATTTCAATTTAGAGGTCAATATATCTTTTCAATTTTCTTTCTGAAATGAAAACAAAATATATGTACATTTGATGGCCAGTGTCTAAATTGCTCTGGTTCCTAATGTTGACGTTATTGTATAGGAACATATGAACTAGCCCAAAATGTTATATAAAATATTATTATTAAAATTCTACTTGACTCAGCGGACCAAATTTGACGTATTGAATTAATTTTTTTAATTATTATTTTCATTTAAAAATGATATTGAAAAATAAAAACTAATAAAGTATCAGATAGAGTATTAAATTTAATAGATTGCGAATTACGACGTTGAAACATTGAACTGATTTCTAGCATTTGTGCAAACATTACTCATTTATAAATATAACCATTCCGTTAACAAATAACTTTGGTCAGTAAGCGGATATAAATTTTCATTCATTCACAAGATGTGTAATTATTTGCTTACTCATGCATGCATAGCGGAAAATATTTCGTTTCATAAATAGAAATGATTTATGCGTGAACATATTTAATAATGACTAATTTTATTTTAAAACTCGTTACTTATTATATTTTACTCATATTAAAGGGATCATAGCTATTAATAGACGTCAAAAACAACTCAACTAAAATGTAATATATTTTGTGAATGTTATGACTTTTTTAATCTCTGTATTTAGGCATATATTTTAAATAATTTTTTATTGAATAATTTATTGAATCAGTTATTTTTAATAATTCCAGTATTTTCAACCATGGAGGTGTACCATGGCGTACCACCAGGAACCTCGTAGCAGGGGGCCGGGGTGGCACGTGCTCCCCAGTTTTTTCATATTGCGCCTATTTTAATATGGTGCCTATTGATTAAAATCATGTATATTTTAAAAGGGTGCATTTTCCATTGCTAAATTCATTGCGACTTATGAATATATGCGCCTTTTAAAGCGTGTGCCACCCTAGATTTCTTTTGGGTCCGAGGTCCCTGAACACAACCATATAAAAATCATTTATACAGTTGCGATATTTATTGCAGCATTTGACGTCATTTATTTACAGTTTCCATTGATATGATGTAAATACAAAACTCGTCAGGAAACCAGCGCGGTATAGAGCATTAGACCATCATATTCCTACATTTTATGCAGGTCATTTCAGTGAAAAAATATTTCCTCGTGTGTCAACATCGTTTGAAATGTTCAGTATCTTCTTATGTGAAAATTTATATATATTAGAGTGAAAGGGGATAGATATATCGACATTTAAAATCGAATTCGGATACTTTTCAATACAGTATAATTATGCTGTAAAATGTTTCTTCTAATGCAGGCCTGCTAGTTTGACCAATATAGAGACTGTTAAGATATATTTTTCTATGTTAGCTTCAAGTTTTAACTATACTATCTTCTATTTCTTCATAATTTTTAAAGTTAATATAAACATATAATTTTTGACAGATTAATATTTCTTATTGATAACTAGTGATTCACTTTTTCCTCAAAAAAGACTCCATCAACAAATTTTTAATATCAAACATGATACTGTTTAGCCAAAAGTATAGCTATCATACATTAAATTACAAATTATAAATGCCTGGATGTAGTTAAATCCAATTTGGACATTCATTTACACTGATCTATAAAAAAGGTTACGTGTTTCGCTAATTAATTGCTCAAAATGTAAAAATATATGTTTAATAAAATGCATGTGTTACGTATTAATTTTACCAAAAAAATTAAAATCATGTATCCAAATAGTTTGAATTATTAATATTAAAAGATTTTTCGATGTAAATCTACTTTTTCATTTAAAATATGTTGCGGTTTACATTATTAAAAATAAATATTTTAGAATATTGTTTCGAATTTATTTACTTTACAACCAGCGTTATAGAAAATTTTTAATACAGGAAAGGACTCCGAGAACAGCTTTGAATCAATTTTTAATTTGCATATCATTACGTATAGTTTTATTAATTTTTTAACGTTGTTAGACACTTATTTAAGTATTCATTGAACGCAATTGTAGAAAGAACAGCTGTATTATTACAGTTATTGTATTTGAAAATGATCTCTTCACATTTCATTTGATTGAGTTTCAGATTTTTTCTTTTTAAGATTTCAGCTACGGATAGAACATGTGATAGATATTTTTGTTGATCATTACATTCAGTGCCTTTTCTTATTTCATAGAGAATTATTGTATCATCTGAATATTTGATGTTACCTTTATTTTTATTAAAATATAGTTTTTCATTATTTATTTCATTTGAAACATAAGCAAATAATTTCACACTTAAGGGACACCCTTGTGGTATACCAACTTTCGCTTGAATTGGCGTAGAAGACTTGTTGTTTTTACATTTAACTGACTGTGACCAACCATTCATATAGGACTTTATCCATTTAGCATAATGAGGTGTACATTTGCTTACTTCATTTAGAAGTGGATTTTGAAGTACAGTATTAAAAGCTGATGAGTAATCAAGAAATATAGCCTTATTTATTAAACCAGTATTATTGTCAAGAGTACCGTAAATAAAGTTCATTATTAAAACTAAAGCATCAATTATTATCAATTTATTAATTAGTTTGCCGAAAATGGAGTAATAAAATTAAAATGTAGATTCCAATTACACATTCTTAAATTTAACTTATGGACCAAACCATGGGTAATGCAAGTGACAAAACACTGTGCTTTTTAATTTGAAAATTTCTCAGGTCAATCATTTAGATATTGAATACATTAAATTGAAAAAACCCTCCACAGTATAATAAATAGTTATAGAAAAATAATTTAAATAAACATCAGTATTTCGCATTAAATTGTTTTAGATCTTGGTAACGTGTATGCAACAGTCACTATCGTTAACGGTCACTTACGTTACCAATATGTAAAAACAAATTATGCAAAATGATGACGTTTTTTTGTTTTTTTCAATTACTTGCATACATTGGGATGTTTTTCTCAATTAAATTTATTTCATATTATTCTAAACAAAATATTATTGATCTGGAAAAAATTATTTTAAAAATACCATTTTTTGTCACTTACATTACCCGTGGTTTGGCCATATATTATAATATGAAGGTAAGTTATATTAGATTAAATAATTCTATAGTTTATAAAAAATATATATATGTATATATTCAATTGAGGATATTTTCAATAATTCATTTCACGTATATTTTAATATAATAAGATTATTTAGATAAATCGTTGGCAACGTTTTAAACCTACATAACCTACAAACCCACCAGTTAATTAATTATAAAATTCAAAATTTTAATTGTACTGGTAAATAGTTTAGTTTAGTAAGTAAATCATAAATAATGATATACAAAAAAAAGAATTTCAAACTGATGAAACTAATTGCGATATTCCGAAATATGTTATAATTACATATTTAAAAATCATATGTTGAATATATATGTATATATATATATATATATATATATATATATCAAAAATAATATCTTTCAGGAAGCACGCAAATACTTCCAAAAAAATTGATTATTAAATATTTTATTTAATGAATTTTGTGATTTCATTACGATTTTTAGATATTTTAATACATATATAATACAATAGATGCAATTTTAGTAATTTTGTATCTTTTTATTTACTTATTCACTTTAATTAGATTCGATCAGTAATAATTGTTCAATGATTTTATTCTTATTGAATAAAAAATAGGTTATTTCATTAAATAATTGCAACTCTCAGTGCAACATCATTACAAAATGAACTCAGCTATTGAAAGCTAGTGTTATAATACGTAATAAATTTGAGTCAATTACTAAATTTAGCAAACTATTTAGTAACTAAATTTTTTTCTCTTTCTTATTGGTTCTATAATATGTTCAATCAACCGGTGAATGTTTTTGTTATATAAATATATACATATTATTGACATTGAAATAGATTCTAATTAAGTTATAAACAGAATGTTAAAACCTTTTAAGCTTAGTAAAATTTTCAGAAATAGTTGAACGTTAACTAATTTACTTTACTCGTTAAAACTTGATTCTGATTATAATGGGTCACTGATATACACCTATTGTAATTTATGTAGGATGAAATGTTTTATTCTGGAAATGAATATTTAGCTTAATTATGAAAAAACCTACAGTTTAAAATGTATTAAAAATGTTTAAATTGTTACTTTTAAAATTTGTAACAAACATTTAATAATCGTAACCTTCAATTAACCAAAAATGTGTCTGCAATAATTCTATACGCCATTAATTTATTAAATTGAAAAATCTAAGAAAAATTAAAAAGCTATGAGATAACTTTCTTATAACTTTTTTTAGAATGTTTAACTCAAAGCGAAGCATCCATTTTAATGAGCTATTCACCGTTATTAATTTATCTAAAATAAAAAGGAAAATATATTGTTTAATAGAAATAATTTTACCATATTTAATTATAAATTGGTAAAAAATTGAAAACGTAAACTATTATACTGTTGGGCCTAATTCAGTTTTATCTATTTTTATTTAACTCTAGGACAACCAGGTAGAACGCGCAAAAATTACATATTTTATTTCATCATAAGTTTGAAAAAAAATTTTGATAACTGGAATGAGCTTAACATTTTAAAAACAGCCAAATATTTAATAAAAGTATTTTTTTAAATTGTGGTTTTCTTTCAATTCTATAACAATAAAAAATTGTTTTAATCCAAAACTTTTAAAATCTATTTAGATTAAGAATACATTGTATTTTTTATTAAAATTTTTAAAAACAATTTGGAATAACAATTCCTGTAATTTTAACCTAAAACTTTTTAAAACCATTTAGAATAAGATATTCCTGTAATTTAGTTTAATTGATTTCAAACTATATAAATTGATGTCCTCATTTATGGTTCATTTGTTGAATGTAAAGCTCAGTGAAAGTTATCTAATTTATTTATTGAATCCACAAATAATTCACATTTAAGTATGAAAATAAAAAAGTTTTAACCAGTACAGTATAATGTAATATATATTATTTTATTCAAAACATCGATTTTTTTATAAACAACTTAACAAAAAACACATCTTTGCGATAAAGCAATAAATCAAACACTAAACGCTAATAATGTATTTAGTGATATAAACTACCTATTTTAATAAAGAAGAGTATGTTACCACCAAATTCTATCATATAATATTTTCAAAAATGTTTTTCAAAAACCAAAAAATTTGCGTTTATGGACAAATTATGACGTCATTGCCATTAATAACTTATTATATATTTTTAAAGGGAAACACTTTATTGTGGCTAATGTTTTTAAATATTACATAATTATTTAAATCCTTTTTGAATTACATTTTATTAAATACATGAATGTTTATACACCGCTTCTCCTCCCTTTTCCTATTATATATATACGACTATTTTTTTGCCTGTCATTTCTCTTGTTAATGCCTATTCATTAAACGATGTCGTTGTAAAATAGTATATTACAATATATATTTTATTCAATTATTTATCAAGTGTCAATTATATCGACATGCAAATTAAATATAAAAATGTCAGTAATATAAAAGACAATATCTTTATTATGTTTTGCCTATGGTCGCAGAGACGTAACCAGACTATTTTATGTACACTATCTTCCGGATGGAAGGCGTGTGGGCGTTTGTGTGGGCGTTTGTGTTCATAGCCTACTTTATTCTTGCAAAGGCTCTTTTCTTTATCATGATATTCAAAATACCATATAACTTTTTAATTTCTTTGTTAAAAATGTTATCTTCTGCTTTTTCTTACTGTAGTCATTAATTTATTTTAAAAGGCGTAATTGTTTTTTTTTAGTGTACGCTGTATAGCGTATACAGCTGGTTACGTCCCTGGGTAGTAAAATTAGGTTTGTTAAAAAATATTATGTTGAGCTCCGGATTGTATATACTGTGTATATTTTCCCATCCCTTAAAGGACAGCGTAATATTTTACCGAAATAAGAAACTACTACAAATAATTAGACCTTTATCGATTTTATTTATTTAATACCTGAAATACTTGAATTACTTGGTACGTGAAATACTTAGCGTATTTATATTATAACAACATTAAAATTATAAAATCATTATTTTATTAAGTTTATATAGTTCTGTGAGTAAAAAATATATATGAAGCAGGTTTTGTTAGTTATGGCCAAACATTTGATGTTTTGAATAATTTTCATACATGAAAGTAATATACTGTAGGTATAATTTAAATTAAACTTATTATTTAAACATTACACTAAAAAAATATTGACATCGTACAATATTTTTCACATTAAAAAATTAAAAAACGGATCTAAATTTGAGTTATTTAATAGTAATTATGTTTAAGAAGATATTAAACTTCACAAAACATTAGCATTAAATATAGCTTAATTAATACTTAATTAATGACTTATAATGCCGCCATACTGAATATAAATAGTCTTAAAATTGCCTCAAATAGCCTCATACTTATACTCATACTAATGTTCACGCATTAATAACGATACACAATAGGCTCTTGAGTATGCATAAAAGTATATAATAAAGCAACCTAACTAAAGTTGACAGATTTAATTGTTCTCGATTTTTGCTATACTTACAAATTGAAATATTATCTTTCAAAGCGAAGACAATTTCATTTCATTTTTACAAAAAATTTCTTTTAATTTTGAAACATTGTTGAAAAAGAGTTATGTTCAAAATTTTACTATTCTTACAGATTATTTATCTGGTTATCGCAGTCCCCTGTTTACAAAATGAAACTCTCTATCAAAACAAAGAGATCAACGAAAGACTACAAACTTTTGGAAGAGCGTATAAAGTTTCTATTGAAAATTATATTGAACTAAATCCAATCTGTGAAACTAAATATTCTAGAAAGTATTTCGAACGATCAGAAGACAGTTCATTAGATGACTTTGTATGCCGCCAAGTCATTCGCTACTCGGTCAACCACTGCAGAAACCCTCCAGTTATATTTGAGCGTCTCTGTAACTCCGTAGAACCCCGGTTTACTGAGTCCGCTAGAGGCCACTCGGATTTTATATGCAAACAAGACTACATACGGTTGCCAATCCAAGAGATGAGATGTGAAAGAACCGAAAACAACGAAACATCTCAAACTGTTGTCCGCAGAGCTTTGGCTCTCACGGGAACCAGCTGTCAGCTTGTTCTCAAGCCTAATATCCAATTGAATAGGTGCTCATAGAGAGCATATTATATTCACCTTATTAATGTTTAATTTATTCAGTTAAAAAGACTCTGTAATAAGTTTTTTTCTGATCTATAACCTAATCACTTTTGAATTTTGTGTATTTATTTTATTTTTATCAAAAATACTTTATAGTTTTCTAATTTTATATATTGTATATCATAAATACCATATACAATAAAACCTATTTTTATATGCGAGTCGAGGATATTTTAATGTTTATGCATTTTATTGGGAGCTCGCCACCGGCTATGAGTATACGTAGATATTTTAATTAAATTAGAAGATTTTTATAAATTGTGTCAGACACTGTAGAAAAAAAAAATTCACTAATAAAGCAAATTTTCAAACTGGGAAGAATAATATAGAATATATTTTAATCACAAGACTATACTAAAACTAAGAAAAACAATAAATATTTAATTCACTGCTTAGATATTCTAGAATAATTTATTGTTAAAATATCACATTTCTTAATTGATCCGTAATTTAAGTAGTATGATTAATTATCTGAAAATGAATTTAAAAAATATCCATACACTCTCCAAAAATCCAAAAATATTGTCGTTGAAAAACTTTGATTCGGGATCTCTATCGATAGGAGATCTAATTTTAACGGCAGAAAAAATATAATCGGTGGAGAATGTTATTCCGTCGGGATATTTCTCGACGCAATTTACGGTATAATTTAAACCAATCAAACACGATTTTAAAAAACGCATTTGAAATTGAGTCAGGATCAACTTAGCTATATTCAGGAAAGTTCAGATTATTTTGTAATTATGTGTATCAAACAATATAAATGAGTATCTTTTATTCCGTTGAACTCTTATTTTAACTAATTTGTCATAACAAAATTTATTTTAAGTATGTTATTGGGCGTTAATAAGTTTCATAATTGATATAATAAAATTAAAATAAGTCTGATAGTTAAAACTTTAATTATATACATATATCTCGGATAACTTCTTTGAACACCATAAAATTATTAAAAGCATTATAAAAGAGCTATGGGGATAGCTTCTTTAATGTGTCTGTCGGAATGATACTTAGCATATTCTAAAATTCGTGCAGTGATTGTAACATTTGGTATTTGTTGGGTATTGTGTATTGTGTAATGTGTTTATTGTGTGTGTATTTATTAATGTGTGTATTGGGTATTGTGTTGGGTATTATATATACCCGGGTATTGTGGCATTTATTGTAGTGTTTTATCATGCCGAATATCTTAAAATCCCCTTTGTGAATAATTAGCTGTATTGTGTTCCTTTATTCGAGTATGTAGCTCTCTTTTAGTTTCCCCGATATATTTATCATTACAAATAGAACAAGTTCATTCGTATATATAATGTTTTTCTTTTTACAAATGTGTTAGATATGGGCCGGTACCGTTTTTAGCTGTGTATGTAGTGGCTGAATAAGCATGAGGATATTAATTTATCGTGTAGTTTAATTCCTGGGATAAAAATATGAATGATATGAAGTTGACTTTGTCGAAGAGTTTATTTAACTTATTTTGAGTGTTGGGTATTAATGTTTGGAACTGTTAGGATACAACTATTTTCAAGTTTTAATTTAAAAGAATGTAGTGGATTATATCTAAATTTGGAATGAATGTAATCATAATGTTCGAACCAGTTATTTCAATATAATTGGTTTGGTTGTAGAAGAAGTGATGATTGTTGTCTTGTTTTCATATTCAAAATAGGCCTTTCATATAGTACGAACACACCAAAGGGGGGAGGCTGAAATGCGTACAGGGGTAGGGGGTACACTAAAATGCGTATAGGGGGAGAGGGGTACACTGAAATTCGTACAGGGAGGAGGAGCAGCTGAACCAGTAGCTGACCTTCCGTCCATTGATCTAGATGAAGTCGACGTGACCTTGTTCTGGAATTTTATCCTGATGGCCGAGTGGTTAAGACGCTGGTCTGCGAATGCCGACGGTGCTGTCTCGGAACAGGTTCGAACCCGCTCTCGGACTCTCCCGTTCCTGGCTAGCTGCTGTGCTAGTCAATAGTCAGCGACCCTTAATGGGTTCGTGCTGCATGGAAAATAATCATGCAACTTTGTGCGTGTGTCACATTGAAAATAAAGCTTATAAAAAAATTGAATTCCCATCTTCTCGAATGTAAATCCATTCGAGGAGATGTGATTCTTTCAATACCATTAACATTTTAATTGACTAATTGACACATCCAACATGTGTGAAATTTAACTCGTGTGTGATATTTTACTGTGTGAGATTTAAAAGGGAACTGTAAACCTTTAAATAATTTTTTTGATATGTTTTAGCACTAGATTAAATAATATAAAAGCATATTTTGAGATTTCAATACGATTTTTATATATTTTAATAAAAATGGAGAAAATTTTATAAAATGGATTTAACTTTTGTATCTTTGTTCTTTTCATTTATTAAAGTTTTAATATATTAATTGAATTAGATTCGATCAGTAATAATTGTTTAATTATTTTATTCTTATTGAATAAAAAATAGGTTCTTTTATTAAATAATTGCCACTCCCAGAGAGTAAACACCATATACAAAATGAACTCAGCTATTGAAAGAAGTGTTATAACACGTAATAAAATTGAGTCAATTACTAAATTTAGCAAACTAAATTTTTTCTCTTTCTTATTGGTTCTATATATGTTCAATCAACCGTAGAATGTTTTTGTTATATAAATATATACATATTATTGACATTGAAATAGATTATAATTAAGTTATAAACAGAATGCTAAAACCTTTTAAGCTTAGTAAAATTTTCAGAAATAGTTAAACGGAAATAAATTTACTTTACTCGTTAAAACTTGATTCTGATTATAATAGGTATAATGATATACAACTAATTTATGAAATTTATTTAGGATAAAATGTTTTATTCTGGAAATGAATATTTAAATTAATTATGAGAATACCTGCAGTTTAAAATGTATTTAAAATGTTTAAATGCTTAAAATGTATTTTAAAATATTTAAAAAATATTTTTAATTTTATATTATTGCTTACTATAAATAATAAGAAAAATATTCACTTTTCTCACCAAAATATTTATAAAATTAACAGAATTCAACAAGAAATGAAAAAAATCATACAAATAACTTAACCAAATATATTGGTAAAAAATGAAAATTTGGGCAAGACTTGCAAGATCTGAGCTTCAAATTATTTATCACAAAAAAGAAATGTAGATATATTAATTTTATTTCTTGATAATAAATATAATAATTTGTTATTTGCAATAAAAGTTGAGATTTTTTACGTTAAATGTTTTTGGTATCATATTTGATAATTATTTAATTAAAAAATATTTAGTTTTTGATAAATGGTAAAAAGATTTAAAAAAAACTTAAATTTAAATTCATAATATAATATATGTTCAATATATTTGCATAAAATTAATTACTCAAGTATTTTAAATTTATTATTTTCGTATTTAAGTACTTCAAGAAAATAAATTATTTTTTATATATTAATTTTTATACACAATTTTTAAATATATAATTGACATCTTTACAGTAAAAATACAATTTTAAAAAGTTTGCAAATATATTTTGTTGTACATTATTCTATCTTTTGCCCATCAGTTAGCCAATTAATTCTTATATTTGAAAATATCGATTTTTTAAAAAGAAATAAAAAATGTTAGCGTTTTAATTCCATAGATATTATATTTCTCTTAATAAACTTAAAATTTAAATATGAAATATCTTTAGAATATATTTTAATCACAAGACTATACTAAAACAATATACATACCAGTAGCTGACCTTCCGTCCATTGATCTAGCTAGATGAAGACGGCGTGACCAAGGACCTTGCGCTGGAGTTTATTTTTGATGGCCGAGTGGTTAAGACGCAGGTTTGCGGATGCTGAGGGTGTTGTCTCGGAACAGATTCGAACCCGCTCTCGGACTCTCCCGTTCCTGGCTGGCAGCTGTACTAGTCAATAGTTAGCGACCCTTAATGGGTTCGTGCTGCATGGAAAATAATCATGTAACTTTGTGCGTCTGTCACAATGAAATTAAATCTTATAAAAAAATGGCATTCCCATCTTCTCGAATGTATACATTCCATTCCAATCCAATCGAGGAGATGTAATTCTTTCAATACCATTAACATTTTAATTGATTAATTGACACATCCAACACGTGTGAAATTTAACTCGTGTATTGTATTTCATTGTGTGAGATAAAACCCTTAACTGATTTTTTGATATGTTGTAGAACTAGATTAAATAAAATTATCATACTTTTTTGTTAAATTTTCGTACTGCGTACAGGGGGAGGGAGGGTCATTTTGCTAAATTTTATGCGTACATACTATATGAACGGCCACAAAATGTAATGAGATTTATAATAATAAAGAAATTACTTTATTTCCAGTAAAAGTACAAACTTTTAAAGAGGAACGAGGGAAGATAGTTTTAAAGCGTTTTTAAAGAGTTTTACGAGGGTACACAAGTAGGCCTACCTATAGGTACATAATATAGAAAATGCATATATATTTTATTGTAATTGATAAGAGTTTAGGTAATATATATATATTTATTTATTTTATAAAGGAGAAAGACTAAATAAAATGATAAAGTGACAGGTAACAGATTTTTTTTGATGACAAGAGTATAATATAGAAAAAGATGGTTAAATAGTAACCTCAACATAGGTCTTGAAGCTTGTTATTACATAAGAAGGATTTAGCGGCTGGAAGGAAAAATTGTCTGTAGGACAATGTTCGGCAGAAAATTTCTGTCTGTCCACCGCTTCGCGTACCATAGTGATTATTTGCTGTGTTTTCAAGTATATTTTGTAGAGGATGATCTTTATT
>JAUZND010027938.1:0-23591 GCA_034780555.1 Coelogynopora nodosa
GACCATACGCCATACCACAATATTTATGCATGATGGTGCACCCTGCCACAACGCGAAGGTGGTCAGAGAATGGTTGATCTCTCAAGGTATTGAGATTCTTGGTCTGTGGCCCGGAAACAGCCCAGCCTTGAATCCGATTAAACATATTTGGTCTATTCTCAAGACCAAAGTGTCCGCCCATAAACCAACTAGTTTGAATGACCTGAAAAACATCATACGACGAGTGTGGTGCATGGAAATTACCCCAGAAATGTGCAAAAAACTTGTAGACAGCATGCCCCAGAGACTTAGAATGGTGATCCAAAATCGTGGAAAACATACTAGATACTGATTTGATGTTTCTCTAAGCTATTCTCTAAGACACTCTAAGCTATTTGAACTATTTGTACTCTGTGTACTGCTTGTATACCTTTTATGATACACTTTTCCATTGATTATATTGTTTAATTTACATTTATACCAGACTTTTGGCCACAGCTGTATGCCACAGTACAGAGTACTTTATAGCAGTAATTAGTGTAAAAATGGTGGAGTCCTTCGAAATAATGGTATTTGGAGCAAAAACATTACCTACAATATTAGCTTGTGTGCAAGATTCTTGCCAAGAATAGTATTTTTATATTTTTAAAAATATTTTTAAAGAAACAGGAAAAATTAACAAAAGAAAATATAATAAATTCATAAAAAGTACATATAGCTATAGAAGTTAATGTAGCTTAGTTAATAAATAACATCCTAAATACCTCCAGAAAAAAAAATAAAACCAATCAAATTGAGCTATTCATTCAAATTATGTATAATATTATTTTACATAAGAGTTAAATCAAGAGAATATGATCAAGGACAAGATAAGATAAATAAGTTCTGTTCTAAAAAAAATTAAATCAAGCTTAATTATGTTAGTAATTTATTAAGAAAGTGTAATTTCTTTTTTATGCTTTAAAATATAAACATAGCATAATATTTTTCTATATATCTACCAAGTCACCTGGACTGACTATTTAAGTAGCTGTTTCCTGTGATCTTAGCATCACCTTTAGCATTAGTCACAAAATTATTAAAAAAACAATGTTAATAAGATAAAATGAATTTTACAGCTGCTACCTTTCATTAAAAATAACAATTAATACTGGTATCAGCAAAATAATAGATATCTGTATGTATTATAGTTAATTTAATATTAATATAGTTAATTTAATATTAATATAGTTAATTTAATATTAATATAGTTAATTTAATATTAAAATAGTTACTTTAATATTAATATAGTTAATTTAATATTAATAAAGTTATTTTAATATTAATATAGTTAATTTAATATTAATATAGTTAATCCAAATTTAATGATTCCCAACTTTAGGCTATCGAGCTGATCCACAACCATTATGTAATGCTCAATAAACTTGTAGAATTCATTTTATATGAATTGTTCAAACATTAATTAATAAATAGTCTGCAACTGTTATTCAAGCTTTATTAAATAATGTTATGAAATTTATTATGCATTTTTCCATAATTTGAACAGTTAAGAAATTTTGTAAATTTGTAAAATTTAAAAATTCTGTAAATTTTTGAAATTCTGTTAATTTAACTGTTGCTATGAAATGTTCCCTAACATATGTTTATTTTTATTTTCTTTGTAATATCTGCTTATTCAATAAACATGTTTAATAAATAGAGATGATGACTTATGAATTGCATATTATATAATAAATGAGAAACATATATGCCTAATTTAATAGTGTGTTTAAAAAAGTCCACCAAATCTGACTACAGTTTATAGCTATCTTTTATATTGTGATGTAAAATATAAAAAAATTGAAATATTTCATCAAGGGTTTTTTTATAAATAAAGATTTTTTACATGTTCATACATGACAAAATTAAAATATTGTGAATTTATGAAAAATACAAAATTGTCTGCAAAATCCTTTGGTAGTTCCCAAATATATTTTATATACTGATTTCAAATAAGAGAAAATTATATTAATTCATCTAGGGCTTTTTTCAAAAATATCAATTTTGGTATTCTTACATTATAAAATTTTTAAAAAATATGATTTTAACAAAAAATATATAAATATCCTTAAAATCTTTTTCAGTTCATGATTATAATTTATTTGTTCATTTTAATTACAATAAAAAAAAATTCTGGTGAGCCTTCTTCAAAAAATCTATTTAATTGATTTTTATATGTTCACACATGATCAAATTAAAACAATTGCAACTATTGTTATTTTGATTAATACTATTAATATGTAAATCCATATCACTATATTTTAAAACTCATGCATAATGAAATCAAAAATATTTTTAAAAATATTTTTGAGAAAAGCCCTCAATGAAATATTTCATTTTTCTCATATTTGAAATAAGCATATAAAATATAGTTGGAAACTGCAGACATATTTTGTGAAATTTTTTTAACTACCTAAATTTTTTTAAACCCATTGTGCCTAACAAAGAAATTATATAAAATAATTTATATTAAGGCTAAATAGAAAATATATCAATTTTTATTATCTACAAATTAAGAACTAAAAAAATATTTTATTCTTATCTAACCATATATAATATATAACTAAATAGTAATATTAAAAATAAAACTACTTTTTACTAACATAAAAACATAAAAAAATTAACAATAAAAATTATTAGAAAAGTTATATGTAAGGTAGAAATATTAGTTCTACACAGACCTGGCTAAGAATGCCAATATAGATGAACTGCTGATATAACTTGTATAATTTACCTCTATTTAAAATATATAAACTCAGTTAATGAGTTGTTAACTTTTATTGATGTGTTCTGTGGTCTCTTTGTATATGTCTAGTTTCCCTTTCTTCAATTATCAACCAATGAAACTTTCTATACTACATGCTTAATAGTCAATAATACAGATTTACTTGAAATACACAAGGAAAACTCTAGACATCCACTTTACAAGGTCAATATTGTCTCCTGCCACCAAAAACGACTTATAAAGGATAAAAAAATTGCCCATATAGACAATTTGCTGATATAGAAGGAGCCAATATAAATAAACAGACATAATTAAAGGATAGGATATCTGCAGGCACAACAAAAAATGGTGATATAGACAAATAAATAACCCGTTATAGGCAAAGCTGATAAAGACAAATTCTACTGTATTAGCAAAAATTATATTATTTATAATATCAGATTCTGCAATTATTTGTGGTAATAATTAACATAATTTATATAAGCTAGTTGTACAAATATATAAATTCATTGGCAGATCCAAGGGGTGATTAATAAATTAGTTTTTTGTAGATTATTATACATAAAAATTGATGGGAAATTGTTTATAGTACTATACTTAGTCAATACATTTTTTACATACACTTACATATTTATAAATAAAAATATACAGCTTATGAGTTTGAAACTAATTGTTTTATATAATTTTCTCAATAAGCATGTAGGTGTTTTATACTATAGAATAAATATATAATGGTGTAAAATGTACCATTTATTCAAAGTATATAACTTACAAATATAATGATTTAGGTATTTTAAATGCATTCTAGGTATGAAAAGCTTAACATTTCTGCGCTAAATACTGCTTTAGCAGCTATACTTTCTCTCCACATATCCCTAACACCCCAGAAATAGATTTTTTTAAATTTCTCAAACCCCTAAAGTTGGATCCGCCCCTATGTACTGTAAACATTATTTTCCAAATAATAATTATACACAACAGTATATATAAATCCAATATATTATATATATGCCAATCCAATATAGTAAATATATATATTATAAAATATCTTAACAATATGTAACAAGTTAAAAATTCCATATTCTTCAAAGAACTTTTCAAATTTACATCATATTAGTAGGTGTAAAATATAACTGGGTACTAATATCATACTGTTATAATTTAATATATACATAACAAAATATCTTAAACATTATGTAACAATTTAAAAATTCCATATTCTTCAAAGAACTTTTTTAATTTACGTCATATTAGTCAGTGCAGAATGTAACTGGCTACTAATATCATACTATTATAATTTAACTTCAGTAAACAAATACAAGCCACTTATTTGCCAAGACAATTTCCTATATTAAATACATTAATAACAATTAAGCACATTGGTAAATAGAATACCAAGCAGATATTATTATGCTTACTTTTAAGTTATCATAATTAATGTATGCTATTCAAATAGCTTTTTTTGACAATTTGTTTGGAGTTTTAATAAGTACTACTTGCAATCCAGTCATCAGTAGGGAGACTAGGGTATCTGATGAGAGCTGAATAGCTCGAAACCAGTAATGTTCTGTCTTTCTGCTGTTTGTACCTACGCTTAGTGCTTACTTATTATTTAGTAATTACAGTTTCTTCTATGTAAGATAAAAAATTTGATAACATTAATGTTATGTGTAAATTAGTAACAACATTAATTTTAATTAAATATCCATCTTTATTCAAGCTTGATATTGAGCTCATCTTATTCAAGCCTTAATGAAGATAAATTGCACCATTATTGTAATTAAAGAATTTTTGTTGTCAATTTAGAGAAGTTTTTTTATTAAGTAATACAAAAAAACTGTTTAAACCAAAACAAGTAAATTGTTATTATCTTCCTTGTTTGAGTTATTCACCTTTTTTAATCTTCATTTTAGCTTGAATTTACTACTAAGCATGGATGTGATGATAATTATGAAAAGTCTCTAATTCTATATAATATATATTTTTTATTTCACTGAGAATTATATATTGATATTGAAGATTGAAATAATGTACCAACAAATAAAACTTAAAATGTCATATGCAATATTTAAGCACTATTTAGCAAATTGATAATAATACAAAATAATCATTAAATTTATTTAAGATGTTTGATAATATCATATGTATTATATATCATATGTAATATCATACATATCGTATGTATCATACAGTAGCATATTATGGTGATCCCTATTCAATTTTTAAAAAATGTCAATACATTCATTATATATGCTATATACTTTGAATTACTTGAAATTATTAATGTTTTTGTTCATAATGGTGTACATTTATACTTAAAATAATTATTGTACAAATATTTATTCCATACAATATAAATATGTATAGGTAATATCAATCTCCATATCACATGATCCTTAAATTTATAAAATTATATGCAGATATCATTAGTTAGTCTGCATACAATAATATATAATAGTATCTGCTAAATGCTTTCTGTTCACTAATTATATATATGCAATAAAGAGATGTTGTCTCAAGTCACTTCTTTGCCTTAATCTGATGTTGACCATAAATTCCTAACCTGCATCTCCATGAATATCACCGTCTTATCACACCATTCTTCTTCTTTTCAATCTTTTTGTTTACTTGTCTTAAAGTAAGCACTCTTAAGTAGTTCCTGTTCTGTCTGAAACACTGTTATGCCTCTCTAATCTGAAGTTCTAAAATTACCTTTAGTCTCTTGTCTAAATGTATTTCATAGAGTTTTATCAGGTGAATAATATTAATGTTTTGCATCAATACGTTTTTGCGCCGTGGTCATCTCTTTATCATTTCCATATTCATTGGAGTAATAAACCCTACTCTCCAAATACTTCAAACACCCCCAACACTCAAGTACCTTATTTAACACTATTGTTGTCCATTTGGTTTCAGTCTCTCCAGCAGATGTCAGCCTTTTTACATATATCTTACTTGCTCCCGGTGTCTTATTTTCCTTCATCCGTCTTGGTGTCTTTTTCTCACCTCTTCATCAATTATCGTGTCCACTCTTTTATTTTCTCTATCTTTATGTAGGAAATCCAGAATTTGTCTTCTTCTGTGTTCAAGTATCTCTCTAAAATAGTTTCATCATATTTTTATGGTATATGAACAAGCAATTATCCCGATTGTCACCAATTGTATTTCTGTTGTCATTAGTTGTGATGTTGGCCTGCTTTTCGTTAAGATTTACTATAGACTAAAATATTTGTTAGTATGGGTCATTTCAAACAAGTAAATCTACTGCTGTCCCTATTAAAATTTATTCCTTTTTGATAGCAATATAAGATAATGAGTAAAAATAGATTTACCACAAATTGTTAGAAATTTTAATATTATGATTGTCAAGCATTATTGTCAAGCAAATATATTGTAATGTTCCGAACATACTAATATAAAAATTTAAAATAAGGTATGCTTTTTTTAAATATAATGTTTAAGTTATTATAAAAGTAAATCAATTAAAAAAACTCAGCTATACATTTTAAAAATAACTCATATTTAGTGAATGAATAATAAGATTTATTAATGTATTCTACTTTAAAACAACAGGTTGATTAGATTTTTATACCGAAAAAAGTTATTCTCGAATGTCTTAGTTTTATATGAATTTAGTTTTATAGTTTTTGCAACGGTTAATTACATTATGCCGGAAGTGTTGTATTTATTTTGACTTTTAATATATTTTATTACATATACTTTAATATATATTTAATAACTTTTTTAATATTCCTAATTTAGTTTTTCAGAAAGCTATATTATATGTATCATATGTATTATTTTGTCCTACATTATATGAATAACTATAATAATATTTCCTAATTTAAGGATGACTCTATCGAAGTTACAAAATCATCATCATCTCAAGATAGTGAATACTTCTCATGTGAGGAAGACGACAATTGTTCTAAATCAATTTCTTGGACCATTGACATTGCTGGTAACACAAATTCACGGGGAAAAAAAGTAAAAATTAAAAGATGTATACCAAGGCAAGTCAATAAATCTAATATATTCAACGAAGATGTTCAACAACGGAAATTTTTAAATATTAAACGTCTCTATTGCATTTCTCGCCCTCAGTATAAACGATCCTGTGGAGCCTCTGCAGTTGTTTCCGTGTGGAATTATCTGTTTAGCACCTTGGGTGAAGGAAAACTTCCGCCTGTCTCTCAAGAAGAAGCCATCACTCGTTTTGGATTCTCACCTCCATTCGGAGAAATTCGTTTCGGCCCAACTACTGGAAACAGTACCCTGATGCGTTGGTTTAGGGTTTTGTGTGATGCTTTTGGTGTTCGCAGTAGATGTTATATTGTTTACAAACCAGTTGGTCTTAATGTAAGTCGAATAAAAAAAGAAGAAGAAGCTCTTGAGGTGATTAAGAAAGGCCTACGAGGTGATTCTGTCGGATTTATTTATCATTGCTACAATCACTACTTTTGCCCAATCGGGTATGAAGAATCATCAGGGCTGCCAGAAGAAGCATACACGTCATTTTCCTACAACTATAATTCTCCTATCGTATCACAACCGGAATGTCCTCAAACAGGAGATACCACACCACCAGAAGATATGAGGGCTAGAACATGGATATTTGTCGCGGAGACTAGCAAGAAGTGTCCACCGCTTCACTGCTTCGACTGGCAAGATATTGTTCGTGATTTGAAATGTCGCAGTCCAGAATTCCTCAATATTCGTAAGCTCAGTGAGGGAATACAAACTCGTTCAAAAAAAGTGTGTGAATCACCAATAGAAGAAATAACGTTCACTGTTGATCAACAAATTATAGATCCACAGGACGTTTCTTTACTTTGCAAGAGTGATTGCGTAAATGTTACTGTGTCAATATCTTCTGATGAAGCATCTAAATCAGATATTTTGCCAGTGAATTTACCCTCTCTAAGATCTACATCACCTCTTCCACTGCTTTCAACGTATACTCCTTTCCCAAATTTTGAGAATAACAGTGATGTTTTGGCATTCAAACTTAATGCTCCAGAGAGTACTGTTCGTCCGAAATCGGGTTCTTCTTTGCGTAACGGCAATTTACATTGTATTATACTCTTTCAAAGAATTGACTAAAGAAAATATTATACGGATAATACATGCACAATTCAAACAAGATACAATATTATATACAAAATATGACTTAATTATCCTATTTTTTTAATCTTATAATACGTCTATTCATATATAATTTTAACAACGTATTGCTTTTTTTATCAATCAATATATTATTGACATCATTGTGGTATAAAGTCGTTTAATATATAGGCCAATTCTAATATCTTATGTATATTTTTGTACTTTTTCTTTTATTCCAATGATAACATTATGCCAGTATTAAATATGCTAATATAATAAAAATGCTATCGCGTATTCAAATTTGTTGATGTTATAAAATTGATTATATTACTTGTAAAACACTAATTAATTAAATACGTTTTTTAAATTACAATTTTGCTGTGTCCAATACATTATATTTATTTCATTAAGTCTATATTTAATTTAATTTAATAGATACAATTTTGTCTTTTTACTAAAATTGGCTTTTTATAAAGTTTTGTATAAAATCTTCTCGTCACCTGAAGTGTGATTAATTATCTTTTTATAGAATTATATTATCATGTCAGTTTTTTACTATTGTTTATATGGTAATAGTTTAAATTTTACAGTATAATTATCGTTATTGTTTATTATATATAACATGCAATATATATATAATATGTACACTGTCAGCAATTATTACTAAAATTAAATATATTTCTTATTTAATTAGGTATTTGTGCATTTTTATATAATTCATAACATCAGTAATCAGTACTAGGATATATATAACATTAACTGCGTTGCAGTACCGTATATAACAAGGCAACAGATGCTCCATTGCGCCGAGAGGGATGGGCCGCCTATAAAGTTATTTAGTTGTACGCCTAAATTATTTCCCTTTATTATTTAGTGAGTTTTGAAAAATTATTGCACCCCTCAGAGGGAGTCCCTAGACATTTAAAAGACTAAAACTATTTGAGGCGCATATTTAACATGCAATGCCATAGAATGAAGTGTTGGTAGGAATTTACTCTCAGGACCCCCGGCTCAACAATAAGACTATTTCTTCCAATATCTGTGGTCCCTTCTTTACTTGGGACCTGTTAGGATCACATTTGTTAATAGATTATTTATATGAAACGGATAAAATCTATCTATGATGGCCATCATATATTAGAATGAAGGGCGGATTATGTATGTTGGTTTGTTTATCATATTACTTGATTTAATATATCTGTGGATATTTTACTTGATCTTATATTTTGACTTTTACAAGGCTTCGGTAAATTATATTAATGATTGTGTTTTTCAAATTGTTTAATTTTCAGACGTTAATTTATAGCTCAACTGCAACATTTACTAATTTTAAATATAGGCATAAATTAGGTATTTTATAGGTAGTTAATATAGAGTTTAAAAGTTTTTACTAAATATTAATACAAAACCGAGGATTTCTATTTAATTATATTTATATTTTTAATGTGGTGGCCTTATATACTTGTGTGGCTTAATATGAGTTTTTTATATAAAATTTATAATTGCTTCAAATGTAATTTCAAATTATTTTCTTTATTATTTAACAATACTTATATAATCATTTAATATTGTATAATATTATTCGTAATTAAAAAATTATTATTGTAATAATTAAGTGGAAGCCGATACTCCATTTGTCTCCAACCAAATAATATAATTAAGAATTAAACAGACGCTTTTAGTCTATTAGAAGGAAGGAGGAGCCGGACGATGCCGTTTCGACCTTATAGGTTTCATCAGCGGCCCTCACCTTTCTTACTCAGGTAGCAAATAGTACAAGCATCATACTAATTGTTTATTGGTAGTGGTACCACCCAAATTAATTTATATATTACTTAGGCTAGAACATGGTGAAAAAAGCTAATCAAACCTAGTCGCATTTTAAAAAGAATGTAAATAAGTTTGGGGAGTTAGGTATACCTAATTAAAACAGTTTGTATGAGGTTGTCACTTAAATCCGAAGCAAATTCTGGACGAAAATCCTGAGGAATAAATAACTAGTTTTCAACGTCGGCATTAATACAAGTAACAAAGATAAACAAACAATTTCAATTTAAAGAATGTAATAATTACAAAAAAATAGTTATAATTCTTTTATTTGTATATTTCACAATTAGTTTAAATGTATGCGTATTTTGAAAATTATATTGGCTTTTAATTTCCTTCGGATTTGTCCACCAGTTTTTTCTACTGGATCAGAAGGGTATGTCGTTAATGAAACTAAAAACTAAATAAGATGAAAATGTGGTCATCCGGCTTATTTGTAGTATAGGGCCGGCCTATTGCATATTATATATTTTAAAATCTGCTGTTTAATTTGGTTGTAACTTAAATACGGACGACAAATCACAAGGAAATTTAACATATTTTTCAAAGGCGTCAATGCAAAATTAACTAAAATAAACATGATAAATTTTAAAATATTCAAAGTAATAAATTAAAACAAATGAAAGGGATTTTAGAATGTCGATAAAAATGGTAAATATACATTTAAATTAATTCTGAAATAAACAAATACAAGAATTATAAGGAATTTTAAGTAATTATTACGTTCTTTAAATTGACATTTTTGCCGACCTTGAAAATTAGATTTTTACTCTGGATTAAAGTCAAAATAGTTTAATTAATAACATTTATTATATTTAATTATAATTTATTATCATTTTGCTTGAACACTTTGCGGTGCCTCTTACTATATGCAATTGGAATGTTTGCACATCTTTGAATATTAATGGGTATAGGCCTATGTAAAGTTTAACTGTTTATCGTAAAAAAATAAAAGATTAAAAAAGTAACTATAAATAAATAATGGTGCGAGACTTTGGAGCTTTGTATTAGCTTAAAATAAAGTTAAAATTAGCTTCCGCCACTATTGTAATATGCAAAAGAAAAACCACAATACAATTTAAAGTTTATTACAATTAATACAAAATATCCGACCTTTCACAAATCTGCTTTTATCTGTGTTAACAAATCCAATTTTGTCAATCTAAATAACGGATTCTATCCCCGGCCTTAATGCTAATTTAAGTAAACTCCTTCTCAATTATGTAATATAAATAATTTTTTCCACATTCTGTAATAGATTTACTACTAATTTTAATATGTTTAAATCCATTGTTATTATACATTCTTTTGTAATTTACACGTCTGTAATTTTATGGTAACTAACTGCTTTGTATATGTCTAAATTTTATCGATTTTGATTTTTGTATCTGTCTGGTATTTGCTTGTAACGTCTTGTTTGTAACGTCTTGTAACGTCTTGTTTCTCTGTAGCGTCAATTCTTTCAGTTAAGATTCTGTAGATAGGTCATTCATTGAGGAGGTTGTTAGTGTACCAAGGTTTACTTGAGACGGAAATTCTTTCCAGGGGCTTTTATATCAACGATTTTCGAAAATATCGACGCTAAAATATTAACGTAGTTTTCATGATTTGGACAATCACAAATTACGAAATTTCGGTTGCAAAACAGGCTAGGAGTTTGCAAAAAATATACTTTTAGAAATTGAGTAATTTTTCCAAAGAATTCAATTACTAGGCTATATATGGGTACCGCATCTACTATACATAATACGTAGGTAATCCTTATTCTTTTTCTGAAACGTAGTTGTATTAGTATGTTATATTATTATCGTATTATATCTATATAATATGAACAATTAATACAATACCTATATAATTGGTATGATAGTGTTTAGTCAATACGATGTAATAAATACTAAAAATTAATTTGAAATCGATTTATAAAAGTATAAATTGTAATAATATAAAATTATAACAATCATTTACTATATAGCATATGGCATAGCAACATTATACTGCAAAAATAGAAAATTATTCAGACATAGGTATGATTTATTGCAACACCAGACATATACTAGTCGATTTGATTCGACTTTTTACAGAGAACAAAGACTTGGCTTAGTCACCGCTATAATTATGAATAAGGAATTACATAAAATCACTGAACTAAGTCAGGGACTTGGCTAAATCACCGCTAAGAATACAAGCCCTGAACTACCTACTAAACTAAGTCTAAGAATGCCCAGCAGCTATTATAGATATTCCAAGATTGCGCACAACATTCCATACACATGCATGAAAAAAACCCATTTTTGCTATAATAGAAATACTATCATTATTACCAGACTCCTGGTCCTACAGTATCTAGCTCATAGATATTAGTTAGTATATCTATGATCTAGCTCTATTGTAATATTACTATTGGTAGTGTTATTGTTAGACATTACAACTTACAAGCGCAGCTTGATTAAACTATCCAGTCCAGACCAGTAAAGAATATAGTTATTCGGTATTCACCCGGCAGTGACTATATATAAAATTGGACATTCTAGGATAATACGTATTTAAAAGATAAATAATATCATGTCATTATACCTGAAATGCCAATTTGAAAACGACAATAATGTCAAATTTCATTAATATTAAAAAAATTCAGTAATATTTTGAAAATTTCGGTAATATTTTACAATTTCGGTAATATTTTACAATTTCGGTAATATTTTACAATTTCGGTAATATTTTAAAATTTCGTTAATATTTTATTTAAGACTTTAACCTCAAATATTTCTGAAATTACATAAGTGACAATAATAATATTTTGTCAATATGTATTATTTATATTTATCTACATGTATGTAAAATATTATTAATTTCTGTCACTTGGTGATATTTTGTAAATCCGTTAATATTTTTTTTCGTTGATATTTTTGATAATCGTCAATATTAAGGGCTAAAGGAATAAAACTTTAAACCATTCATTAGTTAACCAGATAAAAATTAAATGAGTAAACATGAAATGCTAACTGGTTATTCACAACTGCAACTCTCATTTTAAATTATACCAAAAAGAATTTGCAATAAACAAAATCTTTGCGTACGTAATATATAAAAAAAACCAAGGACTTCGCGAAATAAAAAAATATATCAATTTAAAAAAATAGTTACTGGTATAATCCCTCTACAACGGTAGCTCAAGACAAATCAAAGTAGTCCTACCTGATATTAAATAATCAACCAATCAACAAGAATTCGGATTTAACGAGGATATTTGAAACGTTGATTAATAAAACCAACACGGATTATTGCACACGAAATGTAATGGTCAAACAGTAAATATATTAAAAAATAAAATTAAACACTAAAAATGTTTACTGAAGTATGATAACTTAGAAGTCTATATCAAATAAATTACCGAAAATCACATTAAACATACTACCTGTATATGCTATCAATCTGTAATACAATTTAATATAGCAGCTGGCATACTAGCTCCTCATTAAAAAATATTTCCTGAAATTCCTGCGATATTCTGAACGGCACGCAAAGATACTCCTTATAATTCCTTGCAAGTTGCACAGGTAAGCACATTAAAACGTTATATTCAATATTAACAGCTGCAGTTATAATATTAACAAAAAAATTATTTTAATGTTGATAAAATACGTTGCTGTAATGTGTACAAAATGTAATTTTTCTGCTCTAAAAAGGAAAGAAACATTAAATAATAATGAGTTAAATAATTCATTTTAAATAAACAACTTCACCTGCTTTCGTGGAAATGTGTACCCCCACCCTCTATGGTATATTAATTTTATTGCACATTTGTGCTGATCTCAGGGATGATGAAAATCAACACCACATTTTCTGAATTCAGGAAGTTTCCTGCATTCTATGATGCCTGTTATAGATTTGAAGTTGTTGGATATGCGCTCATTACTTTGTTATTGAGTACGTATGTTTAATACATTAAACAACACACGATACAAAATAATTTTCTATCTTAATAAACACGGGACGATTATAATTGATAAACAAAAAAGGAACACTTGGTACGGTTCTATTCCTGTCAAAATATTTATATAATATATATATATACATAATATATAACAATACAATAACTATAATGTCAGCATGTAAAAGTATTAATTTACAGAACTCAGCTCCAAAAGCATTATGCATGAACGAAATAATTAACAATGTCAAATGTATCCTTGTGTATTGAAAATACAATTATGTAATACATATTTTCAGTGTAGAGGAAAAATGGGCCTATTTCCAATTGAAACAAACTATATCTATAGATTTTTAAAATAACTTGAAACAAACATGTTAAATTAAAGCGGGTATTTTGTAAATGCACTAAAAGACAATGACGAACAAAGCACAAAATATTACAATACAACAATGTAACAACATAAGAAACTTATATTGAAATTATTTGCAAAAGTTCAATTAAACAGTCACTAATTGAATTCGGGACATGATTACGTAAATAAACTGATAGATTTTGCAGTCTGTTAATCTAAACTATCTGTACAGAAGACCGCCTAAAAATCTGAAAATACATACAAAACAATAACGATAAATCTACTTTTTGCAACAATTTTACAGAAAATGTTTACATAGAAAAGTTTCTGACGTGATGTATTCAGTTTAGATAAAACAATATAACATCCAGTAAACATAATCATGACATGTTGAAGACCACCAAAAAATAAACTTTTAATCAAGAATAAAGGATAGAAACTCGAACAAAAAATGGAACAGTGCTGCAGAGTCAAGTACACTAATGGCCATGTATAGCGGAAAGTTATATGAACAGTCTATCTATAATTAGAAAAATGAATCTACAGAATTAACATTAGAAACAGATAGGTAAATTGCATTCATTAAAATGGTAAAATTTTAGCATCTTACAAATTTTTAGGCAATACTTTTTAAAATTCCAATGATCAAATACTTAAATTATGAACTTTATATAATACTTCGTCACTGAACGGCAGATTGGTACACATCAAAGTGAGAATATGCTATTAAATAGAGAAATAAACCCTTGTATCATTAAACTGATGATCTCATTATAAAATTGGCAATCACATAGGATATGCACATATGACAACCACTGCAGTACATTAATCTCGATTGCCCAAAATAAGGCACTTCGAAAGCACACGGAAGCAGTAATGAAACAAACTGGGAACAAAGGCATCTGTTTCAAATAGCAATATCTGGAAGCATTATTAAATTTCCAAAAGCCAGTACAGACAAAATCAATGGATGGACTTATAGGAATTTAATAAAGTATTTATCATGGAAGAAAATGATGTGAAATAGAATGCAATAGCTTGAAAAGAAGACTTAAAATATACTTCCTAATGTACAATTAACATAGAACGTGAATTAAAACTTGATAGTAGAACTGCGTGTAATTTAGTATATAAATTAACTTCATATAAGCTTTAAAAGTATGACCGATGTTTGCTAATGCATCAAACGTAAAGTGGAGTATGGAATACACGAGGTTTGGGCGAGAGTCTCAGCTAGAAGGTTCCGAAAATTTGTCGATAGATTGAAGCGTTTCCGATACAAGCTTCACTTTCTGAACACCAGATAAAATTTGTCTGAAAGGAAAAACAAAACGGTAATATTAGTTTAAAATGGGAAGTAATATATCAATTTGGGAGTTGAATAATAAAAAATATTTAACTTTGAAATGATTTTACAATTAAAAAAAAATTACACCTCAAAATAACCATGTTACGAAAGAGCAATGAAGCTGAAATTCGGTACACATATTTTCGCTTTTTTGATAGTTGTATTCACTTATTATAGTGGATAATAATATAAAATTACATATAATAAATACAAGTTCTAACTATTTTTATTACTCGTCTTTCGTACGTAATTTTAGTCGTAAAGGATAAATTATTCTTGAAAAATAGCCTTATGAAAACATGCGTAAGTGGAATTTTAATAAATGAAGATTTTTCGAAAGCAACAATATATCACTGCAGTTTTCGATTAATTATCTTGTGAAGCCAAGTGTAAATGTAGATTTGTTTTGAAAATAAAAATCGATGACAAGTCTAAGAGGTATCTGCATACCAAATTTCAGCTTAACTGGATGATAAGAAATTTGGTTTTCCAGGGGGATATTCAAAACAAATCGATTGGTATCATTTTTATGACCTGATTTAGTCAGCTCCAGTTAGGAAAACTATAGGAAAATAATTATATATGCCGTATATTGACCAATAAATGCTATAACTTTTGTTCAATACAACCAATTGACTTGATTCTTTTTGCATGTGATTCCAGATGACAATATCTATATTTGTTGATATCTTTTTATAATTATACTACTTATGCAAATAAGCTATAAGTAGTATAAATGTTATTTGAGTATTATTTTAAATTGGGTGGTTATTTTAATGAATAATTTTAATATTCAAGTTAAATGGATATCATTTACGATAAACTTATTTTTTCTATTACTGTTGCAAGTTTCAGCTTCTAATATCTTCGGCAAGTATGAAAACCCAGGGGGGCATACAATGGTTCAATAATAACACCATTTTTTCTAGTAATGTAAAAATATTCGAAATTATTTATGTTATATTTTTTAGTTAGATAAAAGAATTTTAGCCACTAAGTAAAAAAATGAGGGTTATACGTTTTATAGTTCAATCAAAAACTTAATTTATTTAAAATAAATTGGCATATCCCCCCCCTCCCTCCACGAACGATGAGTTAAGAAGTGTAATACATTTTTTTGATTTAAATATTTACAACAATTGAAAAAATGAAGTGTGTATTCTCCTATAGTAAATTCAACCCTTTTGAGCGCAAATTGAAACTAAACATATAAAATTATAGCACGGATTAACAAAAATATTGTATCCACATAATACCTGTAAATTTAAAAGTACGTCAATCAAATAAACTTGCGCAAATTTTTTTGAAAAATCCGAGAATTTATTATTTTGTACTTAACGTTAATTGGAAGATCAATTTAGTAAAAGTGACACAAATATATTAATAACAATTAATATACTGTTGCTTATACAAATTTATAATTAAAGATGTTGTTCAGTTATGTCAATAATATACATTTGTCCTAAATACGTATTATAGTTTAGTTCATCAACATGTTCTGAATAGTGAAAAATAAATTGTGTACACTTTGACCAAAGACCAATATATGCATAAGAACGATAACACTACGTATTATGTATGGTAAGTACTTGATTACAATTAGTCTAATCTACTGTCTATATAGAACATGTTAATATTACGACTATCCAGAATTCATTCCCACAAAATAGACTTCACATCATCTGAATATTATCACAATAACCAAGCTAGTTAATTACGTACTATTGTATATATAAGTCATCGTGATCTCATAATATATAAGCTCTTTGTAATGTTCATGTAGTAAATGGAAAATGTATTATTATTATTAGGTGATAATTTAAATAGCTATAAAATATTCTCTTTTAATTCATAGAAAACATTCCAAGCTTTAGTTTAGCAGTAGATATATTTTAGGTCTCACTCATTAGAGTGCATTAGAGGGGATTTTACACAAATAATCTTACTAAGAGATTTTCGAAAGACCTTAAAGTTTCAGAATAATTGTAAACTTTAATGTTGAATATTATTGGATGGGTCATGTAAATATTGGTAATTACCATGATCTGAAATAATGTGTTCCTAAACATCACTAGGGTACTTTTGAAATAATTTTTATAGCAACAATTTAGTTTTATATATTATAGAAGATTTCACAACCTAGGAGTTAGACTATTTTTAAATTTATAGTTTTCAAATTTCAGCAAAAAAACTGAGATCATATTGTTTTCTATTGTTAACAATTTCAAAGTATAGCATATAATGTTAATCGTGTGATCGATACAAACTATAAATAATTCGAGAAGATCAGTGTTCGTACGCTTTTCCCAGAATTTTACCCCTGCAATTTCAAAGTCACTATTATAAAAAAAATATATCAGAAGAACAAATAGTGTATTTGTACATTTAAATATGCTTTTGTAATACGCCAAAATTCATTTTGTCAAATATGCAAAAAACATTATGCACATAATTTGAATATTAAAATTATACGAAATACGCAAAGTATTGTATATTCCCCCAGGTGCACGAACCCTCGGAGACAGATTGAAGAATCAACCGAAAGAGTAAAACTACCTGATGAGTGTCTCTGCCTCTTGTGCCGACTGCGCCAGTTCGACACCGACTTGTCTGGCCCGTTCACCAATTGCTCTCTCCTCAGAATTGACGGCATCACTGGGGGACCCAAGGGAACCACCAGAGTGCTGGATCTGCGTCTTCAGAGACCTCACCTCCTCCTTCAACTTTTTGTTATGATTCTCGGCTCGACTCGCCCGCTCCTTGAAGGAAAAAACAAAAGAGTTCAATATTAAAGAAATATTATATAATACATTCCAGAGAATCAATTCGGCGTTGTCTTGCGGAAATATAAATCATACCTTTTAAAGTTTGGAACACAAACTAATACATTGAAGCAATTGTTCCCAAAAAATACATTTGCAAATAAAAGTATCGTCAAATAACATAACATTTATTAAAATTATTAAATGTAGTAACGTTTCTTTATTAATTTATTATACGTACAATATTATATAATATTGTAATCAAATGCAGTAGTAAAAATAAATTTGTTTTTGACGTAAATCAAATGCTCAAACAGTCTACATGAACAATATCATCAAGGTAATATTAACCGTTGTAGTGCTACTCTGGTGACTTTTTCATTGGGATTATAATTTAAATAATGCAACTGATTTATTTATATAAAAAATTGCTTATTGTTTTCTACGTATTATTGCATTGATTTTGTTAAATTTATATATAACTAGTAACTATATTTTTTATCAAAATTATGAGAATTGTTTTAAAACTATTTGGCGTAAATCTTTTAACGACAGAACAACTATCAACGGCAGCAATGACATCAATACTAAAACCAAACCATACAATTAAGAAAAAGCGTACATTGAAAATGTATGTTTAATGTACTAAAATCTTTCTGATGGATATTTAACAAGTAACAGTTTTACACAGAAAATACTGATCAAGATTCACATTACTTTAATATGGCTGAAATACTTCCCTGACATTTTTAAAATCAGGAAACTACTTAATAAAAGTAATTAATATATAATATGTTCTAATTGTAAATAACTTATTGGAAACTATATAACTAAACCTGTTTAGTGGCACAAATATACATAGTAAGATATTGCATGTTTGCACTTTTTACAATAATTATACAGACAAATGTTCTTATTATGGCATTGGAAATAAAACACGCACAAATGTATAGCAAACATGAATTCGGAAAAGATATCACTTAAAGGTACAAGTATTGAAAACAGTAATTTTAATACAAGAAAACAAATTAAATGATAAGCATCCTATACGAGCCTTTATTTTTGCCAAAAAATTAATCAAAATGTAACTTTTAATAAAAAAACAAAATCTCTTTAAAGGTATTATTTTCGTCAGCACCAACGCTGTACAAGGGGGAGGGATAAATAAAAAGAGAAAATGGACTTGAGGTGGAAAAGAAAGGAGGAACGGGTAAGAGGGAGATGGGGAGAAAAAGCGGAAGGGGGGGGGGGTGATGATGATGCAGAAAAAAATGTACCTAACTATTGAAAAAAAGAAGTGGGACGATGTAAAAGTTTGATGAATATATTTAAAGCAATATGTAATCAATCAACTAATATAATTATTTAACTAGCTACAATAAAATGTCTAAATTACAATTAATACTGGTTATTAAATATTTAGGAATGATGTACATTTAGAAAGGGGAAGTAAATTTTTAAATCCTTATCAAATACCTACAAATAATATTTTTCTACAAATTAACATCAGCCAAATTACATCGTGTCTACTACCCTACTTCAATACAAAAATATGTATAAAATCTATTGTGATAATCTTTAATCTATGATCTTTGTGAATGCTGCTTGATACAATACTTATGAATGCACACATTGAGCTTACCGTGGCTTCCTTCAAATTTTGTTCGACTTGTTTCAGCATTCGCTCCATTGCGGTCGTCTCCTCCGCCTCTCGACTCTCTTTATCACGAATTCGTCGACGCAAACGTTCTAATCTAATTTATCGAAAGTCAGAGAAGGCGAAAAACAAGGTTATTATCAACATCGCCTATTAGAGTGTTATTATTAAAGTAGAATTTATGGATAATACATACGTTTGAACTATAAAATACGGCGACGTAAACGTAATTATTTGACTCTCTAAGGAAAATCAGAAACATACACTTTTAAATTTGAGTCAAATTTAGTTAATTTGTCATAAATCTTTTTTTATTTTAGCGATAAAAATTTTCAATGATACTAAAAATGATATAATTTTTAACCGGAAAATACTAGAAGAGACGTAGTAGTCAAAATGCACCATTTTCATGTAAATGAGCAAGGAAAATTCCCATATTAAAAGGTGGGTTTTGTTCCCCTTCTGGACATATAACTTTAAATTAAACTTTGGAATACAAAAACGAATTATATCAAATTAAATAACAATAAATATTATTTAAATTAATCTAAACAACCAATAATGATAACGGAAACATTAAATTTTATTATATATTTACAATTTTCAAAGAAATATTAATAATGTAAAAATAGTTATAAAAAATAAGGATATGCTGGCTAAAGTATAAAAATAATATATTAATAAAAACGCACTGTATTTCTCTGTCTTGAAGTTCGTTTTGACAAAGCCGCAGGTCTCTTTCGAGCAACATCTTATCCCTCCGAATCTAATTGAAAAACAAGTAAAGGTACAAATTACTTTTACAAAATATTAATAAAAATTAAACCAATATACAGACCTGGTCAATGTTCGAATCATGCAAATTCATGATGGCATTATAGGAATGAGTTGAATGCTCCTCACCACAGGCTTGTCCATTCATCAAAGGGAGACTGACTCCACTATCAGAAAGAAAGTCGGGAAGAACTAGTGTACCACTTCGACTAGCGTGGCCAGGCTCACACTCTGCCGCTGCTGATGATACGTCTAAATCACCCGGATCGCTGGGATGATGTCGCTGGAAGGTGGCGGGCAGTGGCTGCATACCCCCACTAGGGAACGAGCACATGGCAGCACTGGCAGCATCATTGTGGTCCAAACTGAGAGCAAAGTCAGGTAATTGGTGATCATAACTGGCTGATACGCCGCCGGCAAATGATACACCCGCAGCGCCGCCCTCGGCAGCAGCAGTGAAATGATCTTGAACAAAATCTGGCAGGTCCCCATGCACCATTATGCAGTTGTCATCTCCCCGAACACTTTGAACGGGACGAACCGTGTCTTGCTGGAGAAAACGCTTGAAAGAATATGGGTTGGTATGTCTGTCTGTGCTGGGCTCTGTTATGTAATTGAAAGTGTGCAATTCATTAGCAAGACACAAATAAAGAATATTAATAAATACCAATTTACATTAACTTGTGCGTTTTAAAAAGTTGAATGTTGTTTAAAAGGCTGCTTGATTTATTATTATTTATTTTTTGTAATCAAAATTATGGATGAAACATTAAAAAAAAATTTTTTTTTAATAAAACCTTGAAACAAACCAACATATTAAGAACTTTACATAAAGATAACGTATTAAATAGTTATATTTGTAAACATTATAAGTTAATTAATATTGAATTATAGTATACCTTGATTAATGATATATAGTCATATTTACGGATTTCTAACACTACAGATATATAAAAAAATGTTACAAATATAGCATACAATAAGTAGGAACAGAGAGGTTGCAGGAAACATAAAATAAAATAATGCAAAATAATTACAAACAACGAAATTTTTTAATGGTCCATAACTAATTATTTGTTGATGGCAGCAAAGTCGTTTGGCAAACAACAGATCACATTCCCTATATTGATATGAAATGTCATGGTTATTTCCACCACAAGTTTACTAAAATATAAATTTACATTCTTCTATTATAGCTCAATTTATCTAGATACATGTGTCATTTTAAAACATATACAAATAATTAAATGAACACATCAATTGATTCTCAAGGAAATCTGAATATTTAAAATTGGTATTACATTATAAAACTACTTTTACTGCATAAAGCAGTAAGGTAGGTAGTCTAACATAAGGTAGGTAAGTAGTTTAACATATATCCTGCCAAAGAAATTCGAAACAGCAATTGTTTAGTTTATGGAGAATATTTTATTTGTCTTCTAGGTAAATAAACTCTATTAAAACATGAATAGCTGTTTATTGTTGAGTTGTAAATTGACAAATTTATGGTAACATTATTTAAAATCGATGGACCTGTGTTTGATCTATACAAGAAGAATAAAAATTCACAAAAAATATTCTAACAAACACATCAGTATCCTAACATTAATCCACTAGATGTATGAAACACCAAAGTTCTAATTGATCACATTTGAGACAAAGGCAGCCATAACAGATATATTTTGGTAACATCTGTGAGGAATAATACGGGTTCAAAAAGCACAATATTGATGATGTATTCTCAATCAATAGATCATACAACAGAAAGTGTTTATTTTCAAAAGAAATTATTTTGTTTAAACAAGTGGCAATTTAATGTAATTGTTTTCTTGGTTCAACCTTATTTTTTAAATATGTATAACAATTGTAACACTCATCAATAATACACTGTTCAAAATGAAGCTTCCCATAAGTGACATATATTTAACAAAATAACTGTTTAGATAATTTTAATTGAGCACTGCAAATAAAAGTACTGAACATTTTGGATAGATGAATGAATACACCAATAATTGGCCCATATTAAGTCATTTTAATTAAAGGAGAGTTTTTCCACACCATTAAAATTAACACTAGAACAGCGGGGACATTTTATACCTAGAACAGCGGATGACGTCAATTGACGATTTATATTGTTATTGTATTTTTTGGGAAATAAGGATAATAACAATGCAATAAAACTATGTTATACTCTTTAAATTATTATTTAGTGATATAGTGGCAGTCATAAAATTATCATTACCACTAACATTAATGCAACTTAGGTTCATCTGCCTGCGATAAACATTCAATGACGTATTGATTTTCTACTTGTACCTAATTTCACTTGTCTGTCTCTCCCTATGTATGTTGCATGGATTACTTTGACGCGTTCTCTACCCTCCGATTGGTTAGAATAGATTGCGTACCTACCTACAGTTATATGAAGTAGATTTATGATCATTCTTCTATTCAAATTTCAGCATATATTTTTATCTTTACGGTCAAAATTCACTTTTGAGTTTTAGAATATTTGTTTCTACAAAATCAATCACTATAAATGGCAAGAAGGATCACAGCTCAGCAAGTCCTTGAAGGGATAATAGACCTACAATCTGATGAGTCTGGTGATGACTCAGGGAGGGATTCTGACAACGAAGAGGCTCAAATTGAAGAACACGAAAGCTCTGACAGCTCTGAAGAAGAAGAACCTGCTGCTGATGGACAAGATGTATTTCGCGGAAGAGATGGCACTGATTGGCAATTGGCTCCTGAGGTAGAACGAAGAGGGCGTGTGGTACAGAGAAATGTCTTCACAGAACGAGTGGGACCTACAAGAGCTGCAGAGACCATCAGAACTCCTCGAGATGCTTTTTTGGAACTATTTGATAATTGGTGTCTTCGTCACATTGTAAATTGTACCCTGGATCATGCTAGGAGAACTGATGAACAATTTCAATTTGATGAAGAAGATCTAGAGAAGTTTATTGGCCTGTTATTTTTGAGGGCCGTCAACCACCAGAAAGGGTTCCCATTCGATCAATTGTGGTCCAAAAAGTATGGTTCTCCTATTTTCAGCAAAACTATGCCCAGAGATCGAGCCCGAGAC